>CAHIKZ030001016.1:605000-645000 GCA_903632075.3 Acanthosepion pharaonis
TAAATAGTGGGAAAAAATGGTTTGTCAACATCGTTGAGTGCACTGAAAGGTCATTCAAATTTAGAATATTATAATGTTAATGGTGTGGTTACGATTTATAAAGATTCTCTGATGATAACGATGGAATAATTGGTAAAAGTATAAATGATTTTGATGCTGATGAGTAAAGACATTAATAACTATCAATGATTTGTAAAAATAAAAGACGACCCTATAATGAATTAACGATGGATTCGTGTGACACTTAATGATTCAAAAATTAGAAAGACTGATGTTGATTGCAGATGAATTGTACATACTCTGTCACTCTCTTCTTGGCGATGACAACAATCTGGAGGGCAGCCACTAAAAAGAAAAAAAGAAGAAATATCAAATTAAGCAAAATTAATTACAATCATTTAAATTTTGTGACAAAAGTAGGGGGTCCAGGGTTGGGCTATACGAATGGATTTGAGTTACATTTGAAAGCCCATTTACTTTTTGAACTGACTTTCTTTTAATTAGTGGGCGAAATTATCACATTTATAAAAAAATAAAAAATAAAAAAAAAAAAACACTCAAAAACGCATAATTAGAAAAATTCAAAAATTGAGTCGGTTTTTGATTGTTTTTTTTTACGGTTTATCAACCTTTTGTCCTTTTGGGAGATAAATAATGATTTTCTGATACAGGTTTTACTATTTAACCCATTGCTGAGGAAGAAGAGGCGGATTATATAACCCAGTCTTTCATGCTATTTACCCATAGCTGGAGGGAGAAGAAGATTCATGCCTTTCCCAAGGGCATTATCACGTCAGTAAATTATACTAGTATACCATTATACCATTAGCATGACGTATAAATCCAGTGGAACATTCTAATGTATGTGAACTTCAAGATTTTTCATTTCATTTAGAATATTCCGTACTTGACGGCATTACTCCGAATAATGTAAATAGTGTACATAATACATTATCGCAGAAATATAGACAAATACTGAAAGGCCGAAACGTTGTAATAAATATGGCGACAAAGATGAGGACAATAGTCCGAATAATGTAAATAAGGTAACTGTACTGTTTTGCTCAATTGTAATAATTGCTTGATTTATATTTTGTTTTCTTACCTTTGGATATAATAAAGTTTTTATAGGCCCGTGTTCTTTTTTTCCTGTTATTATACTTTTAATTGTAATCATGGCTTGTTTAACCAAAATAATACGCCATAAATATAGCCTAGACTGTACCATTTACTAATAATTTTACTGATTTTACTAATTACTAATTTTTTCTTGATTTTCCCTGCTGAAATTGGGGTGCCTCTTATACACACATGCGTCTTATATGCCGTCAAATACGGTAGTTACCGTGTGTTTAAAGTTGGATTTAGCAATTAAAAACACATTTATCGGAGACTAGCAGCATGGCCCGGCGTTGCCCGTGCTTGATTCAAAAATCGTACGACTCATAGAGCAATCGCTATCACTTGACTTAAAATATTTTTGCCCTTCCTTGCCTTTAAAGGAGAGCCCTTTTCCGTGCTGATGTTGCTACATGCCTTACTTCTTGCCTATCTCACACTGTGAATTTTTTCTAAGCTCTATACTAAACATTAAATCTGTTACGAAAAAAGAACTAAACAAAATGAACACAAAACGATCAGCTTTAAAAAAGGACTCGTAACTGGAAAAACCGAATGAAAAAAGAATGTTAACAATAATTACTTTTTCACACCCAACCCAGTTCTGCGGAATCAGAATCAACGTTGAGTTTAAGCAAGCGAATGAGCCAATTGGAGTAAAGTGCCATGCAGATTTAAATTTTTCCCACTTCTGACGAATGCAGCTATCGATTTTTTTTGCATGCTAGCATGCTAGTTAACATTCGTGTCAGTCAGCTGTTGGCTCTAATGCTGGCCAACAGAATCTTCCTGCCTATTTGTGGCAGCCAACTATAGGCTTTCACTCTGGCCAGTAGAAAATGGCCTCAAACTACATGAAAACTGCCGTAGAAGCATGAAAAAATCGATTATTTCTACTATCGATGGGAGTTGGGAAATGCAACGTCGGTCTTGGCCTTCCCGCTAACTTGGAGCATGTGCATGTAAATTTTGGTGCAAATCCGTCGAAAATTGCGACCGTGCATTTGTTACACACACGCACACATCCTGCCTTTTATAGATAGAGATACTTCTTATATGCCGTCAAATACGGTATTTACCGCGTGTTTAAAGTTGGATTTAGCAATTAAAAACACATTTATCGGAGATGAATGGGTGACGGGTGCAACATTATACCGTATGTGAAATTCAGTAACTTTTATTTTAATTCAGTTATCTTTACGCCGTAAGGAAAGCTGTGTTTTGTAGATTTTTGTACTGATATTACGTGAGTTGACAGACAGAGGAGTTATTTCGCTCTCTTATCTAAAACCGTTTATTCAAATCATGCTTGCAAGCAGATAACAAGGCTTAGCCTATGCAAACGCTACCAAAGACGAACATCAAACTGATCTAGAAAAGGTTGTAATAAATGTTAAAAGTGTTTAAACATTTTTAAAATTGGAGATCGATGTATTTGTCCAGTGGCCGATTAATTATAGATATTCTTTAGTTTTTTTTCTTTCTTTTAGTCCTGGATATCAGTCGATTTGAGGTCATTTTATTAAATTTATTTGATTGATGCAATTTTTTTGTTCTTCTTCATGTACCGTGTCGCCGCAGGACTAGGCGATCACGGCTCTCCACAACTTCCTGTTCCTTGTAGCTCTTAATAAACCTTCTCTTTTTCTACTTTTTTTCTAAACCCTTATGCGTGTGCAGGTATATTTTTATTTATGGGTACACGCTTGTATCTTGTGTGACTGCGTGTTTGCACGCGCGTATGGGTTTATGCGTGGACAGTGTGTATGTGTGTGTGAGCATGTATCTCTGCGTGTGTACGCCTATGTATGTGTGTACGAGTGGTTTAATAGGTGTGTGGATGGGTGTGTGCTTGTAAGCATGTGTCTATGTATGTGTAAACGTGTATGTATACCTTTATCTATGTGTAACTGTGTGTGTATGAGTGAGTGTTTATAGTAATTTTTCAAGCATAGCTCAGATGTGACTCAAGGCCTAAAGTATGGGGCACTCAGTGAGGATCGAATGCGTGTATGTGTGTGTCTGCATGCGTAATCCTGTGTATGTTTATCTGAGCTCTTTGTGCGCGTTTATATGTGTGCGTCTACACGTGCATGTATGTGTGTGTGTGCGTGCGTTCGTGAATGTGTGTGTGCGCGCGCTGGAAAAAGGTTCCTGACACTCTCTTCTAATCTAATGTGTCTTAGCCCCCAAAGAATTCGCCCGCTGAAGACGATGTCTTTTAGTCAGATGTCGAGAAGAGGGTTGAGGATGATACAGCTGCTCGGCCATGACAGTTCAGATGTAGGCTTGGTCCTGGCAGGTGAAGACTTTCTAAGAACTGTATATGGCATCTGTGAACTGGTTATCTACTCAAAACGGCAAGGTCCTGCTTTTTAGGGAGATTTCTTTTCCATCCAAAGCTAAAAAAAAAAAAGATTTTTCCACCTATCCTAATTTAGACATATCGATTGACAGAATAATATTTATTCAAAGAACAGAGCACCAAGAAATTTTAAAGACTCCAAAATTTAAGTAGGATTTCGAAAACCATAATTAATATGGAAATTATTATATTCTTAGATTTCTTTTCTAACCGATAATTAAAGATATTTGGCCTTTTCACTCAGTAAAGGTCTTCTTCATTCCTGATAATGACAATCCTTTTCTTCCTGATTTGAAAGAAATTAAACCTTGGAAATGACTTTACTACACAAATGTATTGCAAATTATATCGTTTAGGATTTAATAAATAAACATATCAAAACTTTTATTCACTCTCATGATTACATTTACAGTGACATTGTAAATACGAAAAGCAGCTATAGAAATTAAATGGGAAATATTTAATTATAATCTATCACAAATGATTTTTAATATAAAAAATGAATTGGAAATTATTTTTAATATAAAAATGCATTGTAAATAGGAGTAAATAGGTCTGCCTATCGTCTGCTTCGTACTCCTCACCCGTGTTTTAAACTAGGAGTAGAGATTTATCCTCTGTTTCCTATTTAGGATTGGGTTTCCGATTCTTTCTAATTTCTACTTCAGCTCTATAATACTAACGCATGTCCTTTCCTACGTTAATATAACTCTACAAAGTAAACCTCTACCTTAAGTGGCTCTTGGACATTTTATTTGATGAATATTAGTAAGAAAATTATTTTTACTATAAAAATATATTGCAAATAATTTTTAC
This sequence comes from Acanthosepion pharaonis, assembly GCA_903632075.3. Classification (NCBI taxonomy): domain Eukaryota; kingdom Metazoa; phylum Mollusca; class Cephalopoda; order Sepiida; family Sepiidae; genus Acanthosepion; species Acanthosepion pharaonis. The sequence continues at coordinate 609,301 of CAHIKZ030001016.1, forward strand.
TATGAAAAATGCATTGCAAATGATTTTTACTATAAAATGCATTACAAATGATTTTTACTATAAAAATGCATTACAAATGATTTTTACTATAAAAATGTATGGCAAATGATTTTTACTATAAAAATGCATTGTAAATGATTTTTACTATAAAAATACATTGCAAATGATTTTTACTATAAAAATGCATTACAAATGATTTTTACTATAAAAATGCATATCAAATGATTTTTACTATAAAAATGCATTGTAAATGATTTTTACTATAAAAATACATTGTAAATGATTTTTACTATAAAAATGCATTGCAAATAATTTTTGCTATAAAAATGCATTACAAATGATTTTTACTATAAAAATGCATTACAAATGATTTTTACTATAAAAATGCATTACAAATGATTTTTACTATAAAAATGTATTGCAAATGATTTTTACTATAAAAATGCATATCAAATGATTTTTACTATAAAAATGTATTGCAAATGATTTTTACTATAAAAATGCATATCAAATGATTTTTACTATAAAAATGTATTGCAAATGATTTTTACTATAAAAATGAATTGCAAATGATTTTTATTATAAAGATACATTGTAAATGATTTTTACTATGAAAATGCATTACAAATGATTTTTACTCTAAAAACGCATTGAAATTAATTTTTACAATAAAAATGTATTGTAAATTATCATTACTGTTTTTTTTTTTAATGTCATGTTCTTTCAGGAGATCATGACTATATATTCCTTTTCTTCTTTACGAATTACCATGATTTCTTGTTATAAAATAGCAGAGGAGATTCGATTTTTCGATGTTTTCTCCTCGGTTAGGAATAGCTACACAGCCCAGTCTACCCTGTTATTTTAGCCACAGACGCATTTATTAAAAAATACATTTTAAATAAATCCTGACAACTTCTTGCACCTGTTGTATTAATATCACAAACTTCCTGAATTCTTACCGCTTTGTGACCCAGATGAGTATTTCCGTTCCTAAATGACCGGAAATCAATAAGTATGTCTCTCAAACAACACATCTGATTACACTAAGCGGACATAATCATGGCTGAACCCTGATTCTTGTCATAAAAGCTAACCCAGCTGTGGACTGCGCGCTTCCACAAGCAAAAAAGCGTAAAACAGTCTTGTGCCACATTTAGCATTGTGAAGAGGCCAATATATTCTTTTGAGTCTTTATTTTGAAGTAAGTTTACCAGCAAACAGTTCTTAAGCAGTTTTTGCTTATAAGCAGTAAAGAACCGAATAAAAAACGATGACATTTCTAAGATGTCGCTAACATTATACAAAATGTGGCTGTGTAAAATTTGGCAAATTTAAATATCTGGGAAGTGTTTTAATAGAGAACGGGAAGTGTGACATTGAAATCCGAAGGTATTTTTGGTATAGCCAATGAAGTATTTCAAAAGCTAAGCATGGTACTTTGAAATAATAAATAAAAAAAAAACTTCGTTAGATACGATGAAAAGGATGCTGAAGTGCTACGTGATATCTGTCCTTTTGCATGGTATTGATTACTGCACAATCTCTTCAAATATGAAAAAGAGACTTGAAGCAACAGTAATGTGGTTCTACAGAAGGATGTTGAGGATGCCATGGACAGAACATGTGAGAAACTACGAAGTTTTAGAGAAAATGGAAACAAAAATGAAACTTATACTTAACATCAGGAAGAGCCAGTTCGGTTTTCTGGGGCACATAATGAGGATGGCGGGTTTGGAAAATCTGATACTCACGAGACAGACTGAGGGACAGCGGAAAACAACGCCTAACATACTTGGTGAGTTTGAATAAATGGAGGGCGAAACAGGGCTTAGGAGAAATAAAAAAAAGACAAAGTTTATTAAGAACTACAAGGGACAGGAAGTTGTGGAGAGCCATGATCGCCTAGGTTCTGCGGGGACACGGTACATAAAGAAGAAGAAAAATTTGCATCAATCAAATAGATTTAATAAAATGACCTCAAATCAACTCATATCCAGGACTAAAAGAAAAAAATATAAAGAATATGTATAATTTGTATTTACTCAGCCCCCACGAAGTCAGGTTGTGAAACAAGGTTGGTTTAATGTGGGGAGCCCGAACGCGTGCACCCGGGCAAGGAACAAAAATTCCCCGATCGCCCGTAACCGTCGGTTGCGCTGGCCTCGGTGCGTGCACCGATCCTTCTCTCTAGTGCAATGAGAAGGCGCGGCCTCATGCAGCTGTTCTCCAGGGCCGGCACCTCTCAGTATAATTTTCCTCAGTTGCTACTCTATCCTTTGACGGAGTCGCCCCTGAGTGAACTCTGCCCAAGGACAGAGACGCAACTGATAGATGATAAGTAGACGTGAAATTACTCAAAAAGAGTAATTTACACGCTAAGAATATCTATAATTATCCGGCCATTGGACAAATAAATCGACCTCCAAGTTTAAACATGTTTAAACACACAAACATGCGCCCGCATATGTACAAGCATACACAGGCACAAAAAAATATACACTTATGAAAGCGTTCATCATCTCCGATCCACTCACCCATGCACAAATACATTTCGCTTGCTCTCGCATACACACGCATGTAAACACGTATAAACACACGTGGGCATATACACAAGTATTCACGCGCACACTGACACACATGCACGTACACGAATTCGTAAAACATTAAGTAAATCAACACGGTGCTCGCCTTGTCTCTTCAGTAGAAAATTAATTTATTTGCTGTTAGTTGTTTGAATCGAAAACTTAAATGAAATAAAAACCTATCAGTGAGTAACTGGCCAGGGTGTCTGCTTACCCGATGGCAAGTGAGCCGATGATGGAGTTGGCAACCTTTTGCTATGTGCCGACTCAGGGTTTTAAAATCATTTAGTGTGCCAACAGCATACTTTTTGCTGTTTTTTTTTTTTTTTATAGAAGTCAAGGTCAATATACCTGTTCTACAATATATTTTATATAATAATATATAGTATATATACTTTAGTATTTTTATGTTTAAACGTTCTTTTTATAGATACCAATACAAAACAGTATTGATAACATTTACAGGCCTGAATGTCTGAGAAATTTTCATCGAAAATATGCGTCCTCCGACAGGTAAATGCAGGTAAATGTCGTTTATACTGTTTATTATAAACAGAGCATTTACTTAAATATTTGTATCTATAAAAAGAATGTATAAACAAAAAATGTCTTAAAAAATAATTGTCGGACTTTGCCTATTTCATACTTTAGTATATATTAAAAATGAAACAACTAAACATCTTTGTGTTGTAGTAGTTATTGGTTCAGACTTTGTGATGTCATTTCCGGCTTCGTGCCACTGGAAATTGCTTGGCGTGCCGCTTGTGGCATGAGTGCCGTAGGTTACCGAGCCCTGCCCTATATCAAATAAAAATGCAATTAAGAACAAACAGACAAATGTTTTAGTAATGATAACAATATGAACTTTATAAAGTCATCTTCACACTATCAGTTACTCAAATTCAATGTGAGATTAAGAAATTCGATGTCTGATGAGAATTTGGAATCCTGCATGTTGCTATCCATTGAAAAAGAATTGTTAGATGAATTGGATACAGAAGCAGTTGTTGGCAAATTTTAACAATCAATGAACACAAACGATTGTTTTTAATATAGCGGACTGCATGTAATGCTATATTGAGCTTTCGAACTATATGTTAACCTATAAATTAAGCAGTAAACTATTTAAAATTTTCAGAAATATCGAAAAATATCAGCCAATTACTTAAAATTGAAAAAAATCCAATTATAACATTTTATGTATATATATATGGAATCTATTGCCAGTATGCATTACTTGCACATGGGCACCTCGGGGCGGTGTAATGGTTAGCAAGCTTGTCTCGCTAGAAAAATTACGACTGAATATTGAGTTTGATCCTCACTGGATGCCCCCTACATTTAGCCTTGTGCCACATCTAATCTGCGCTTGGAAAATTACTACATTACGTGCGCACTATAATTAGTAAGAAATGTAAATTTTGTCCATTAAAAAAATTGCACCCTCTTTTTTTTTGAAAAATCAGGCGTGGCTGACCATATATGGGGAGAGAAGGGAGATCACCGCCCTCTGTGGGATCATGTTGAGATCATTGACAAGGAACACCATTGGAAAATTCGTAAACTTAAGGAATCAGCACATATGCTAGGCCAAAAAAATCTCCCGAGCCGACCAAGCATAGAAATAAATACAATATGGGAACCAGTAATAAGAAGTGCCAGAGAAAATCAATGATAACAACATAGTTGCAATATGAGCTCTGGTAAAAACATGTAATGATAACAGCAAAATTGCAATATGAGCACTGGTAAAAATGGTTGCTGAAGACATTAGCTTTATAATACCCAGAAATTCATACCCAGATGATAATAGGTGGCACAGTGGATAAAGGTGTTGGTTAGATCCAGTGACAGGCCCCAAAGAGTGTGAGTTCAATACCCGGTTAAGGCAGTGGAGAACTTTTAGAGGGAAAATTAACAGGAGATAACTGATAGCTGACATCCATCAAACATGGCACGTGGAACTAGAACTGTCTACCCTGGTGAGCGAAATAAAGGGTTCAGTTCGACATTCCAACCACCTGAAGAAGGCCGGAGCATACAACAGCCGAATATGGCGACAAAGATGAGAACAATAGTCCGAATAATGTACATAATACCTAATCTCAGAAATATAGAGAGGCCCGTTTTTTTTCTATATGTATTTTAAAAAAAATATTTGTTTTGAGCATTAAATGAATACTTTGTAGTTGTATCTCCTGGCAAGCAATATTTTTAGACCCATTCTGCCACTGGAACCTAGAGCGCTTCCATCCCCTAACGGAGTACTAATTCAGATTGCACTAGAGTGCACATCCGTGACTCGACAATTTAAATGGAGTGTGTGACAGTAAACACAGACTCCAGGTAGGATATTTTCCCGATCAGTACAATCTTGACTTCTTCAAGTCTAGGGTTAAACATTATCTTTTCTACATAACTTTATCGTGTTACCTCCTCTTAATTTACCGAAACTGCTCCTAGGGGAGACTGTAAATACACTGTGATAAATTTTTATCACTCTCTTCTTACATTACACGTCAACATGTAAATTTCTCGCGGAAGAACGCGATGATAACGCGTTCCCATTTGGGGAAACGCATGAACCATACATACACATACACACGTACGTACGCACATTCACTCATTCATTCATAATCATTGGAGCAAAAAGTTTCCACATTCATTTGTTACACACACATTATTATCTTTGTCACTTGTAACCCTTTGTTGTTGATACATTATCCTTGATTTGTATATATATATATATATATATATATATGAAATGAACAAAGTCCGACCATTATTTTTAAGACATTTTTATGTTTATACGTTCTTTTTATAGATACACATATTTAAGTAAATGCTCTGTTTATAATAAACAGTATTAGCAACATTAACCGGCCTAAATGTCCGAGAAATTTTCATAGAAAATATGCGTCCACCGACAGGATTCGAACCTGCATCCTTTACGGAACTGTCATATAGCCTGACGTGCATTAACCGATTGGTCAACAGAGGCACGTCAGGCTATATGACTGTTCCGTATAGGATGCTGGTTTCTGTTGAGGACACATATTTTCTATGAAAATTTCTCGGACATTCAGGCCGGTAAATTTTATTAATACTGTTTATTATAAACAGAACATTTACTTAAATAAAAATATATAATATATATATATATATATATATATATATATATATATATATATATATATATATATCGGTTCTTCCTGTTTCTTCTTTATGTTTTTAGGTGGACTCATCCCGAGTCTCCCATGTTTGTTGTCGGCATTTCAGGAGACATACGTGTTTATCTCTCAACGCAACAACCGCATTTCTCTTTTTCAGTAAGTTGACGTTTACTTATCATCTCTTAGTTGCGTCTCTGTCTTTGGACAGAGTCCATTTAGGGGCTTCTTTGTCAAAGGACAGAGGGGCAACTGAGGAAAATAATACTGAAGAGGTGCCCAGGCCTGGGGGACAGCTGCCCGAGGCCGCACCCTCCCATTTCACCAGAGGAAGGGATCGATGCTCGCACCGAGGCCAACGTAACCGACGACTGAGGGGAATTTTTGTTCCTGTCCCGGGCGTACGCGCTCGGGACCCCGCCTAAAAACAGACCTTGTGTCACATCTCGTCCAAGTATAAATACCGCACTTCTTGCTTTTTCTTACGCTCACACAACAACATACATTAACCCTCGGTCTTGAGTGACTCTTGGGCCTTGTACTAGAAGAACATTGGTACAAAATAAGATAATAAAATATCTATTGGAGACTTACTTTGAACTGAATTCCAGAGATAGACTAATTTTCTCATCCTCTGAATAGATAATCCGTTCATGAACACGTGATCCGTCTCCGCCCTGTAAGACGCCGTTCGCTTCGCTGTCCACGGAACCACAGGGCTGATGGGTGGCTAAGGGGGATAAAAAAACGAAAAGAATTTAGAATCAAAACGTGTGTATTCTGAATTAGAATCTAACACATGTACACATAAACGCTGATTACCATGTTGTTCGGTGTATATGACGCGCAGTTTTTACCTTTCAATATCAAAATCTGCTTGCGTCGTATACAAAAGGGGATGATGAATTCGTGGGGAAAAAAAAACAAGAAGTGATATAGTGATTAAGTCAGTTAAGCAATGTGGTATCAGTAACTCAATGGTTGGGACCGATGACGATATTCACTAATTTAAATTGACTGGAAGGATTATTTTTTTTTATAAAATAGTTCATTAGCGTCTTTTTTATCGTAATTTATGTAATTCTCTTTATTAAATATCCACATTTCTGGAGGTTAATAATTCTGATATCAACTATATATATATATATATATATATATATATATATATATATATATATATATATATATTCAAGACATACTGATACATCTTTATAAAGCTAATTTTACCTTAGTTACTTCCACAGATTTATGGTACCTAAGGTTTAAAATGAATTTTAAAAAATAAAAAATCTTTCTTGAATCTTTCATTTTAGTTTTAATTTCAAGCTAATAGAATAAATTTAATATTTCTAATAAGCAAAATACTTTGCTGTATTTCAAAAACTAATTTAAATTGACTGGAAATATTTTTTTTTTTTTACTAAAAGAGCTGATTAGTGCTATTTTGAGCTCTTTCATCGCAATGTAATTCTATTTATTAAAAAAAATCTTCAAAAAATAAAATATACATTTCTGAAACTTTATTTGAGGAATAAAAGCTGATTTAAAGTATAATTAATCTGATTTGAAACAAATATCATTTACTTTAAGCTTAAAATATTGCAGAAATTCATTTTTTTAACACTCTGTAACTGTTTATTTAATTTTTTGATGTATTGACAGCTTTATGACAGATTGACGTTTATCTAATGTTGTTCTATGGATAAGAATGTGAGAATAACGCGAGTGCTTTTTATATATAATTTATAAGAAATGAAAAGTGAGTAAAAACTGCAGATGAAACCATACATTTAACATACTTATATATTAATACCATTTTGATTTAATGTCTAAATATATATTGTATTTGATATCATATAATACCAATTTCATTTACATTTAATATTATAGTATTATTGAGTTAGTACAAATACTGACAGTCAGTGACAACTTGGTAAAAATTAGCCAAGTGGGTTTGAAGTCGGTACCTTAAAAAAAATGCAATAACTAAGGTTTAAAATGAATTTTAAAAAGTGAAAAATCATTCTTGAAGCTTTTATTTTAGTTTTAATTTCCAGCTAATAGATTAAATTTAATATTTCCAATAAGCAAAATACTTTGCTGTATTTCAAAAACTAAATTGACTTGAAGCTGATTTAAATTATAATTAAACTGATTTGAAACAAATATTATTTACTTTAAACTTAAAATATTGCAGAAATGCATTTTTTAACACGCCAGTAGCTTTTTATTTAATCTGTTGATGTGTTGACAGTTTAATGACAGATTGATCTTCATCTAATGGATAATAATGTGAGAATAACATGAGTGCTTTTTATATATAATTTTTAAGTACTCAGTAATCTTGAATATTTAAGAAAATATTCTCTGTAATCTAATTGCAATGTAATTATACTTATTAAAAATCTTCCTTACACATAGTTTTGTCTTTCATTCTGACCTGAAGAAGCTGAAGCCAACAGACATTTGGCAAAAATTCTCTGTATTCAGCCCTTTAAAAATTGTGGTTGGTTTATAATCAAATCAAATCATATGTGCTGGTATCTTCAGTTCCTAGGAACTGAGCTTTGACCCTCATACATCATCATTACATGTATGTATTTTATATTTATATATATATATATATATATATATATATATATATATATATATATATATATATATATATATAATACTTTCTGGTTTCTGGTCACCTGATAAAAGTAATTTAATTTATTGTTCCTATTATTCTCAAAAATTAATTTCTTTACACATAGTTTTGTCTTTCATTCTGACCTGCAAGCCAACAGACATTTGGCAAAACATGTTGTTTATAAGCTTTCATCATCTTCACTTTTTGTTTTGGATACTATATGGGCATTACCATAGAAATTAATCTTGTGTGCAAGACTCATTTTTCATTTGTAACTATATTAAGACTAGCAGCATGACCCGGCGTTGCCCGTGCTTGATTCAAAAATCGTACGACTCATACAGCAATCGCTATCAATTGACTTAAAATATTTTTGCCCTTCCTTGCCTTTAAAGGAGTGCTCTTTGCCGTGCTGATGTTGCTACATGCCTTACTTCTTGCCTATCTCACACTGCGAATTTTTTCTAAGCTCTATACTAAACATTAAATCTGTTACGAAAAAAGAACTAAACAAAATGAACACAAAACGATCAGCTTTAAAAAAGGACTCGTAACTGGAAAAACCGAATGAAAAAAGAATGTTAACAACAAATACTTTTTCACACCCAACCCAGTTCTGTGGAATCAGAATCAACGTTGAGTTTAAACAAGCGAATGAGCCAATTGGAGTAAAATGCCATGCAGATTCAAATTTTTCCCACTTGTGACGAATGCAGCTATGGATTTTTTTTTGCATGCTAGCATGCTAGTTAACATTCGTGTCAGTCAGCTGATGGCTCTAATGCTGGCCAATAGAATCTTCCTGCCTATTCGTGACAGCCAGCTATTGGGTCTCACTCTGGCCAGTAGAAAATGGCCGCAAACTACATGAAAACTGCCGAAGAAGCATGAAAAAATCGATTATTTGCACTATCGATGGGAGTTGGGAAATGCAAAGTCGGTCTAGGGCTTCCTGCTAACTTGGAGCCTGTGCATGTAAATTTTGGTGCAAATCCGTCGAAAATTGCGGCCGTGCATTGGTTACACACACACACACACACACACACACACACACACACACACACACACACACACACACACACACACACACATCCTGCCTTTTATAGATAGAGATTATTTCTTGATTTTTCAGCATGAAAGAGATGCCCATTTTTCAAACTATTTTGCTCTAAAAAATATCTCATATTTTGGCTATCATCCAAAAAATGAAAGGTGGGTAAAAACTGCAGATGAAAACATACTCACATTTAACATACTTATATATTAATACCATTTTGATGTAATGTCTATATATATATTGTATTTGATATCATATAATACCAATTTCATGTACATTTAATATTATAGTACTATTGAGTTAGGTACAAATACTGACTTAGTGATATCTTGGTAAAAATTAGACAAGTGGGTTTGAAGTACATCAATTCAGTCAGTTATGTGCCATGCATGATACACGCTTAGGTGATTATGTGTCTTTCGATACATGACTGAAGAAGCAAATTTTTTACCGCATTAGGTAGCCATTTCTTTCTGCGTTAGACCAATTGCCATCTCAGGCTATAGAACCCGGTCTGTCCTGCTATTTACCCATAGCTGGAGGCAGAAGCAGAGGATTCATACGTTTCCCAAGGGTATTAGCACCTAAGTTAATGTAATGGATTCGACTGGAATTAGAACTCGGATCCGAGCTGCCATCCATTACTCCACCGTGCCATCTTGAAAAACGCAATACTTAAGGTTTAAAATGAATTTTAAAAAAACTAGTTTTAATTTCAAGCTAATAGATAACATTTAATATTTCCAATAAGCAAAATAATTTGCAGCATTTCAAAAGTAATTTAAATTAACTGGAAGGAACTTTTTTTTTTCTAAAATTACTGATTAGTGATATTTTGAGCTTTTTCATCGCAATTTAATTCTATTTATTAAAAAAATCTTCCAAACATAAAATATTATTTACTTTAAGCTTAAAATATTGCAGAAATACATTTTTAACACAGTGGTAGCTGTTTATTTAACCTGTTGACGTGTTTGACAACTTAATGATGGATTGATGTTTATCTAATGTTGTTCTATGGAGGTTTTAACCATAACAATAAATAACATGAGCACCTTCATTATATTAATTTTTAAGTACTCCGTAATCTTAAAAAATGAGCAAATATTCTCCGTAATCATCAGTTTTTTTTGTAAGACAAGACTCCCAGTTAAATTGGGGGTCCTATTTTACAAAAAGAAATTATTGATTTAAATTCTTCAAGGACATCTGGTGTGTAATATGCACAATGACAATTAATTTTTTTTCCAGATACGTTATTATCAACACCTAGTGTGATATTTTCTAAAGTATATATATTTAAAATCTTCTCTGAAGCTTAAAATAAAAAAAAATGCAATAAAACTAAGACATTATTTAATTAGATAAACTTTTAACTGTTTTTATGATTAAGATATATTATGGAGACAATTTTCTAAAAAAATACAATAAAAATGCAATAAAAACTGCAATAAAAATGCAATAAAATTAAGACATTATTTAATTAGATAAAATTTTAACTGTTTTTATGATTAAGATATATTATTGACACAATTTTCTAAAAAAAAATTCCTTATGAATTTTTTTATGATGTACAATGACTTTTTTTTTTACAAGAACTGTTTTCATTTTTTAAAATTTAACTAGAATAATTAATAAAATTTTAAATTATTTCAAATTCTGTATAAATTCGTGCCGTTTAGGTGATGTTGTTATTAAGTAAAAATTATATTTACTAATCATAGTTAGAAAAGCTTAATACAATTCAGCTATCGGTAGTATTTTTAAAAGAATTTTAAATTTTTTATGTTTGTATAAACGTGCCGATTTTTGTAAATACGGCCATCCATACAACATTATTAGAAAATAAGATCGGTAACTATAGTAACAGGAGACTCGGTGCGTCTCGGATTGAGGAATCAGAGAGCCGAGTTCGAATTCCATTACATTCACTTACGTGTTAATACCTTTGGGAAAGGTATGAATCCTTTTTTCCCCCCCCCACCAGCTATGGGTAAATAGCAGGACAAATGGCGACTGGTCTACCACAGAAAGAAATGGCAACCTACTGAGGAAAAAAATCTGCCTCGTCAGTCATGTATCGAAAGATACATGATCGCCTAACCGTTTATCACGCATGGCACATAACTGACATTTACTGAACTATAGTAAATTTAAAGCCAATGTAACTAAAATGCTATAAAACATTAAATTACGGAGTATATTTTTCCTAAATTTTTAAAATTACACGATCGTTAATAAATCATATAATAAAGCACATTAATGTTTACATTATATTCGTTAAACAATTTTTACAGATATGCCTTCGTAGAAAAAAATTAGTTAAATTTCAGGCTGTCAATAGAGCTGTCAATCTGTTAATAAATCATATAATAAAGCACATTAATGGTTACATTATATTTGTTAAACAATTTTTACAGATATGCCTTCGTAGAAAAAATTAGTTAAATTTCAGGCTGTCAATAGAGCTGTCAATCTGTCAATAGAGCTGCCAAGCTGTCAATAGACCTGTCAAGCTGTCGACTCATGAGAAAAACTAGCTCCGTGTTAAAAATGCATTTCTACAATATTTTAAACTAAAAGTAAATAATATTTGTTTTGAATCAGATTAATTAATCTTTAAATCAGCTAATATTTCCCAATTAATGTTTCAGAAAAGTATATTTTATTTTTAAAAGATATTTTAATAAAGAGAATTACATTGTGCTGAAAATGTCGCTAAAATCAGCGATGTTTAGTGATTTCAAAAGAACTCATTCCAATCGATTTAAATTCGTTTTGAAATACAGCAAAGTATTTTGCTTATTGGGAATATTAAATTTAATCTGTTAGGTTGAAATTAAGAGTAAAATAAGAGATTCATAAAAGCGTTTTCATTTTAAAAAAATAATTTTAAAAATTAGGTTTTCTTTGGAGGTACTTATATTATTGCAATGTTTGATTTCAAACTTAATGAAGTTGTGCGTCTGTTAAATTCATTTTAAAACTTAGGTATCGCGTTTTCTGTGATGGTATCTACTTTAAAGTCTTTAACACTCTGTAGGTGTCTATTTTTGGCAAGTGAAGTGTTAGTCCTGTCAATACAAGTTGAATTTGAATTTCTTGGTTGTGTAGTTACATCCTTCTATGGCAACAGCTAAAACAATCTTGACTCAAATTGAGAGACAGGCTACTGCAATTTCAAATATATAGAACTAATATATAAAACACTATATTTTAAGAGGATTCTATAAACAATAAAAATGGTAAAGAGAAACTCAGATCAATGGTGGGGAGGCTGGTCATTATTGAATTATGGCTGTGAAATCTTGTTTATACTTTTAGCTTTAAGATGTTTTTTGTTTTTAAAGAAAAAGAGAAAAGTTTAATTAGTAAAGTATAGTCAGAGAAAAATTGTGATTAAAAATTAAAACGTTTTATCTGAGATTTGATAACCGCTGTTGAAAAGAAACTGTTTATTTTTGCTTTGTAAGTAATTTACAAAGTTAATTTAAGTGTATATTTATATTCAGTATTTTTAAACATGAAATAAAAAGGCAGCATGTATAGGAAAGAGTAAATCTTGTAAGAAAATAATTATACGCAAATGCTTTATATAAATGTTTAATTTTCTTTTTAAGTATTATTTAAAAAGATTTTATAAAACATGTTATTCTATAAGTCACGTTGAATTTGAATTTCTTGTTTGTGTAGTCATATCCTGCTATGGCAACACTTAAAACAATCTCGACTGAAATTTAGAGCCAGCCTACTGCAATTTCAAATATATAGAACTAATATATAAAACACTATATTTTGAGGGGATTTCATATACAGTAAAAGGAGGGGGGTTATTATTTATTGTTGTAACCTAGAAAGGGTTACTGAATGAGGAATAACCAAAACGGAGGTTGGAAATAAAATGGTAATCATTATAACATCAACAAAATACAATACTCTCCAGCGTCATGTAGGTAAACCACTGCTCATCGTGGACTACTTAGACAACATATCACCCCCTACTTACAATAGTGTCCAACATATTTACGAGGATTGGGACATACCCATTAGTGTTTATAGGTATGGTATATAATATTTATAAATGATGCAGGGTTTTAAATGTTAAACCGCCTTTTTTTGTTTCTCTTTAGTCTTTATGAGATTAATTACTGGTTTTATTCGATGAATTATTTGGACATTAACAAAATATATGTGTGTGTGGGGAGCTGCTGAAATATTATCGACACGATTCACTTCCGAAAATCTAACCATATGATCAGATATCAAAATTTGGTATCGGGAACTTTTCAGCACCCTCTTTGTATAAGAAAAAAACTGACTCTGAATCTATTTCCAGAGGCAGGAATAAGACTGTCTTACCTGGGCAAGGGTGTTTTACATAATAATCTCGCCGTCTTTTCATCTCATCTGTAATAAAAAATTAAAATAAACAATCAGTAATATATTAAGTAAAGCAAAAGTGAATGGTAATGGAGCAACTAATATGGAATGGAGGTAGTTATCTATTTTCAGTTAATACGTATGTCCCATAATAGTTGGTATGGGAAATGTGTTTATAAATGTACCAACTATTATGGGACAAAAGTAGGTGTCCATTTTAGTTAATACTCTGACCCATAATAATAGGAACATTTGTTATAAGAAATGCGTTTATAAATGTATCAACTATTATGGGGCAAAAATAGGTGTCCATTTTCAATACCCCTGTTCCATAATAGTTGGTACATTTGGTATAGGAAATATGTTTATAAATGTACCAACTATCATGGACAAAAATAAGTGTCTATTTTTAGTTAATACTCTGACCCATAGTTATTGGCACATTTGGTAGAGGTTATGTTAGGTACCTCCACGAAATCGCTAAAAAAAGCATAGCTCGATGAAAAAGACGCCAACCTTGCCGAAAACAAAATTTTATCGTCTGAATGCTTATGTTATTATTAAGAGGAAAGGCCTAAGTTTTTTAATTATTTTTTAAAATTTTTCCTTCTTTTAAAACATTCTAAATTTTGATTAAAAAACCTTGTTTCTCTTTGTATCAGCGGAACAAGTAAATAACAGACTATTTTTAGCACTTTTTTTTTGTTTTTTTGGTATGACACACATTAATTTAGAAAATGTTGCAAAAAAATAAATAATTATCAGATGTTAATGAATCTTTCAGAAACTATTTACAGATGATCTAAATTATTATAAATATGTTTTTTTTTTTATTAAAGTGATGACAGAAAGATTATTTTATATTTATTACCCCTCCCATAACTAATTTTATGAAAACACTATAAATTCGATCGAGTCTAGTTTAATGATTACAATAGTTAAAAGCACAAGGCTTTGAGGAATGCAAATCATGTTTTTTTTGTTTTTAATTGGACCCCCCCCTGAAAATCAGCTCTAAATTGTAACATACAAAACTCAATAAAACAAAGATATTATTTAATTTCAAATGCTTTTATTTGCTTTTAGTTGTTTTTATGAATATGGACAATATTTTCTGAAAGCAAAAAAATTTTCGATAAAAAATTAATTTTTAATACAATTATTTGTTATTTCTTAATTATAATAGATTTTGACCTTTAATTTTTTAAAATATTATAAAATTAGTTAAAAGCCGAATCAGGTTCCTAAGTCTCCTTATGAGATAGATCTTTTTTAGCGTATTGTAAATTGTATCAATTTGACTAATCAGAAGATCCGCAGTAATTAAGAAATGTGATTTTGTGTTTATAATCACGCTGTAATTATAACGTATGGAAGACCAACCAGAATACAATTAAGTTGCGCTATTTGAGTAAGCATTGTTCTCCGCTGTTAAGGCCTTTACTTCTGCGAAACACGTGTGGAGAAGTTAATTTGACTTTTTAATTTCAACTGAGAAGGGTACCTACAAGTATTAGTATCATCTTATAAAATTTATATGATCTTATTTTTATATTAATCTCAGTTATGATATTTTTCCATAAATGAAATATCAAAATTAATAAAATGAATGGAAATACAAATAACACAGTAAAATGTAATAAGTGTACATAAAATTATAGTATTTTATGTACACTTCTGATAAAATTTAATAAGAAAGGTACCTATATATTAATTAGATACCTTTCTTATGAAATATGAAATTTAATCTCACTCTTAACAGTCTTATTTTTATTTCTTTATAATATATTTTCCATAAAGCATCGTAAATGTAAAGGTGAAAGCTAAGTACAAAAAAAAAAATTAGAGCGCTGAAAGTTTTCCTTAAAAATAACGAGGTAAATAATTTGTTCACTTAAATGTAAATTATTTCACTTTTCTCCTTCCGTAGAACAAATTAGCCTCACGGAATCCGTCAATATGTCATTCATCACCTGTCAAGTGACGCGAAAGTTTATGACCTGCTTTGTTTTATTTTCAAATTACATCTTTTCGGCATAGAATTAAGTTAATCTTGGTTAAAAATATTGTAAATAAACATTATAATTTCTGATTTTCTTAAAATATGTTTGGAAAAAATGATAATTGATATTTAAAAGAATTTCAAAGTGAGATTTCCAGTTTTTATTATAAAATGGAAAAAAATGGTCAATTTTGCTGACTAAAAAAAAAAGATTTTTAACGAAAATTTCGGACGTGCTAGGAACGATTAAAAAATGTAAAAAAATACCCCAAAATACTTTGATCTTTCCTCTTAATAACATAAACATTTAGACGATAAAATTTTGTTTTCGTCAAGTTTGGCGTCTTATTCATTATGCTATGCTCTTTTTTAGCGATCGCGTGGAGGTACCTAGGTTATGTCTATGTAAATTGAACTCGCAGTTACTACATCACCAAATTCACGAACCCACGCTTTAATTCTCTGGTCTTTGGTCCCGTAGGACAATTCTCTGTGGAGAACTTGGAGCCCTAAACCTAACATGCAGTAGAACAAGAGTCTACTCCCGTAGACTAAATAAAGCGTTCAGTTCTGTAGATTACCCGCATCGATATACACCTGATGAAGACCGGAGGAGACAACAGTCGAAACGTTGTGATGACAACAACAAAGATGAAGACAATAGACTGAATGTAAATGATTTCAACGTACCTGTTATCAATGGAACTCTATTAGAAGAGTTACGAACTCGAGAAAGAAATGATACAGACCCTTGTAGTTTGGGGAAAATAATATTAGGGCTAAAATCTTTAAATCTGTTGATAAAAAAAAAAAAAAAAGAATTCTATTGGATAGAAAAAGATACCTTGGAAGAAAAAGGAAGGATCAGTTACAAGAACTTACTTGTAAAAAGTCCGGGGACCATCTTATATACAAGGTTTTGCAGGATTTGATCTTGTCTGAAAAAAAAAAATACAAATATTTAATGAAGAAAAATAGAAACAATATTAAATAAACTTGATCTGATAATCCTTATAAAAATGGGAAGATATTAACATAGAAGCAAATGTCGATCTTTTTTACTAACTTTATAGATTAATCAATCATTAGAGTTCTCCTTTACCTACGCTTTTAGTTCCCGAGTCAATCCAAGAAATAAACTATTCAGGAGATTTTATAAAACTCAGAGACTCAGTATGTCTGATGACAAAGAGAAGCGATAAAGTGTTTCCTTTAAGCCGAAATGTAAGTGTCTGTATTAATAAATATGGGAAATAAAGTTACCAGCGATGAACTCTCCTAATACATTGTTATCATTTTCCTATTTAATTATTAGTCATTTTTGATAATCTCTTATTGTACCTAATAAAATCTACGGTAAGAACGAATCTTTTATCCGTCACATGACTTTTATTACAGTCTATTGTTAGAATTATTCTATTTTATTATTAGTTATTACTGTTAATCTCTTATTGTGCCTAATAAGATCTACGGTAAGAACGAATCTTCTGTGAGTCACATAACTTTTATTCCAGTCTATTGTTAGAATTGTTCTATTTTATTATTAGTTATTGTTGTTAATCTCTGATTGTGACTAATACGATGTATGGTAAGAACGAATCTTCTACCCGTCACATTTTTATAAATAGGGTCAATACATATGATAATTTTCAATGTGTATTTATATATTTCCTGTCTATTTATTTATATATTTCCTGTCTCATATGTAGTTTGAAGGTGGTAAATTAACTAAAGTTAGTTCATTTATAAGCGATTACTTCCTTTAGTCGTTTTAATAATCTATACAAATAAAAGATTTATCTGCATTTAAACAAAATTAGTCTCCGAGCAAAATGAATCGTTTAAATAATCATTTTTTTTTTACTCCTACGTTTCTTAGATTGCAGTCTTATTTGTTTAAGCCTTTCATGTGAGGTACTCAGAGATCTTTGTCTGTGATCGTCTTGCTTCAACTTGGTCTTGAAATAGGCATTGTCATCGCCGACTTTCTCGTTCTGTTGCTAATCTTTTGCTTCCGAGAGATATTTTCATTTCACTGTTATATTAAACACATAAAATTGTTAATATGAAAAGATATTGAAAAAGCGATTTATATAATACCAGGAGTAATCAATGAATCATCGATAATATAAAGGGAACGGAAGAATTAAACGGTTCATTGGCTCGTGTTTTAGTTCTAAATTCTTTACTTCTGCTTTATGGAATCTCAATAAATTGTTTCAAGAATTTTGTTTCATTGCATCTCACTATTAAAACATTCTAATAATTGCAGGCATTTCTTTACGGTACGATTACACGAGTAGTTTTATAAATTGAAAGGAAAATATACTTTATCGTGTGCAATTAAATGAATTTATATCTATTCGCTTAATGGCAAAACCAATGTCAAATGAAACAAGCATTTCCACAGGGTCATATAATTATTTTAAAATTAAACATGTTACTCATCAACAAAAACCTATGTAATTATATATAACGATTTAATTTATAAAATTTATTTAATTAAAAAGAAGAAATAGAAAAAATCTAATATGAAAATCATAAGTCGAAACATCGAACGCATAGAATTTCTACAGGGATAGAAACATAAGTTTCAATTCTTGAATATTTTCATCCTTGAAATAAGGTTGTAAAGAAAAAACAGTTCATGATTGATTACTTCCCTTATTCGTTTTAATAATCCATACAAATATTTATTTGTATTTAGGCAAAATTAGTTCCCGAGTTTTACGTTTTTTAGATTACAGTCTTATTTGTTCAAGCCTTTCGTGTGAGGCATTCAGATATTGTTGTCTACTAAGTAATCGTCTTGCTTCAACTTGAATTAGGCTTTGTCGCCGCCACCGTCTGTGTCGTTCTGTCGCTAATCTTTTTCTCCCGAGAGATATTTCCACTTCACTGTTATATTAAACATACAATTTTTAACATGAAAAAATATTGAAACAGCGATTTATATAATACCAGGAAAAGATCAATGAATCAACGATAAAATTGAAGGTGTAAAAAATATAAAAGGAACGGATTAATTAAAAAAGTTCAGTTGCATCTATTTTAGTTGTGAATTCTTTATCTCCGCATTTTTGAATATCAATATATTGGCTAAATACTTTTTTTTATATCAAATCTCACTAGTAAAGCTCTCTGACAATTGTCGTCATTTTTGACGGGTACACTAGTAGTTTTATAATTGTTTTATTTTATTATCAATTATTGTTGTTAATCTTTTTTTTCTGTAGGTGCTTTTGACAGTGTGAGTAATAGTTGTCCGTTAGTCCTGAGTTAAATGACCCACGGAGTTTCATTCAAAATTCATTAACAAACGGAAAAATTGTTAACGTTTCGTATAACCAATAGAATAAGAAAATTGAATTGTCATTAATTTATTAATTAAACATTAACGTACGTAATTATTTTTTTTAATGAAATGTCACTTGGCGACGTACACGATCATGGCCCTCCACACATTCATATTCTTTATTAAATGTGAATTGACGTGACTTCTTGGGATGAATTTAATGTAAATGTTTCTCCATCTCCATGATTTCAAATTCGGAGTGAGTCTTGTTGCCATCCAAGGCTAAAGAGCACCAACTCCTCTGCTATTTATTTATGTATAGCAATCAAAGTGCCGGTAGGGTTAATTGATGACCTTCAATTTCCAACCCGCCGGCACGGATTTTATTTGGTACAACTTTATAATTTTCCCCGATGTACTGTTATTTTGCACAAAGAATGAAAAGATTTCCCAGTGGAACGTTTATTTGAACAGCCACGATTATTTCATGATTTTCAATATTGCAGACGATACGAGTTATTGGTTGGAATGGCGACTTGATTCTGGAATCACTTGTTTTGAAAAGTGTCGATTCTTCTGTATGTGGAAAATTCACACCAGCATGAATATGCCGGACGGCATTTGTTTTTTTGGTACGAAAGATGACCGAGTCGATTATTTTATAAATTGCAAATTCCCAGTAGCATAAATAATAGTATTTTTTTTTGGTACAAAGGATGACTGAGTCGATAAAATGAAAATTCCACTGAGATGAATATTCAAGACGAATATTTGTTTTTAGTGCGAAAGTTGACTTGATTCTTGCATTATTATTTTTTTTTTTTTTTTTTTTGGAACTGTGTCAATTGTTTTATAAGTTGGAAATTTCACGGTCTAGAATAATCCATGTGGTATTTGTTTTTGGTACGAAAGATGACCGAGTCGATTATTTCAAAGTTAGAAATTCCCAACGGCATGAAGTTTCCAGACGGTATTTGTTTTTGGTAGGAAATATGACTAAATCGATTATTTTTTAAGTTGAAAATTTCATTGAATGAATATTCCACACGGTATATTTATATACAAGAAAAGTGGACCGCGTCGATTATTCTATAAAGTGAAATTCCACTGGTATGAATTTTCCAGACGGTATTTGTTTTCGGAAGGAAAAATAACCGAATCGATTGTTTTATAAGTTGGAAATACCATTGGCTGGAATAATCCATGTGGTATTTGTTTTTGGTACGAAAGATGATCGAGTCGATTATTTCAAAGTTGGAAATTCCTAATGGCATGAATTATCCAGACGTTATTTGTTTTTGGTTGGAAATATCACTAAATCGATTAGTTTATAAGCTGAAAATTCCACGAGATGAATATTCCAGACGGTATATATTTTTTACAAAGAAAGTGGACCGCGTCGATTATTCTATAAAGTGAAATTCCACTGGTTTGAATTTTCCAGACGGTATTTGTTTTTTGTAGGAAATATTACTGAATCGATTATTATAAAAGCTGAAAATTCCATGGGATAAATATTCCAGAAGATATATTTTTTACAAAGAAAGTGGATCGCATCAATTATTTTATAAGGTGAAATTCCACTGGTATGAATTTTCCAGACGGTATTTGTTTTTGGGAGGAAAAATAACCGAATCGATTATTTTATAATTTGGAAATACCTTTGGCTTGAATACTCCATGTGGTATTTATTTTTGGTACGAAAGATGACCGAGTCGATTATTTCAAAGTTAGAAATTCCTAACGGCGTGAATTTTCCAGACGGTATTTGTTTTTGAGGAAATATTATATTTATTATAATAAATCGATTATTTTTTAAGTTGAAAATTTCATTGGATGAATATTCCACACGGTATTTTTTTTTTTATAAAGAAAGTGGACTGCGTCGATTATTCTATAAGGTGAAATTCCCCTGATATGAATTTTCCAGACGGTATTTGTTTTGGGGAGACACAATAACCGAATCGATTATTTTATGAGTTGAAAATTCCATGGTATGAATATTCAAGACGGTATGTTTTTTTTACAAAGAAAGCGGACCGCGTCGATTATTCTATAAGGTGAACTTCCACTGGTATGAATTTTCCAGACGTTATTTGTTTTTGGTAGGAAATATGACCAAATTGATTATTTTATAAGTTGAAATTTCTATGGGATGAATATTCCAGACGGTATATATTTTTTAACAAAGAAAGTGGACCACGTCAATTATTCTATAAAGTGAAATTCCATTGGTATGAATTTTCCAGACTGTATTTGTTTTGGGGAGGAAACATAACCGAATCGATTATTTTATAAGTTGGAAATACCATTGGGTTGAATACTCCATGTGGTATTCATTTTTGGTACGAAAGATGACCGTGTTAGAAATTCCCAACGGCATGAATTTTCCAGACGTTATTTGTTTTTGGTAGGAAATATGACCAAATCGTTTATTTTATAAGTTGAAAATTCTAAGGGAGGAATATTCCAGACGGTATTTTTTTTGTAAAGAAAGTGGACCGCGTCGATTATTCTATAAGGTGAAATTTCCCAGTAGCATGAATAATAGTATTTTTTTTTTTTGGTATGAAGGATGACTGAGTCGATTATTTGATAAATTGAAAATTCCACTGACATGAATAGTCAAGATGGTATTTTTTTGATGCGAAAGATGACTTGATTCTTTTTTTTTTTTTTTTTAAACCGTGTCGATTGTTTTATAAGTTGGAAATTCCTCTGGCTTGTATATTCCAGACGGTATTTTCTTTCGGCACGAAAGATGACCGAGTAGATTATTTTATATGTTGAAAATTCCATGTCATAAATATTCCAGATGGTACTTTTTTTTTTTTTTTTTTTACAATGAATTATCCAGACGTTATTTGTTTTTGGTTGGAAATATGACTAAATCGATTATTTTTTAAGTTGAAAATTCTAAGGGAGGAATATTCCAGACGGTATTTTTTTATTGTAAAGAAAGTGGACCGCATCAATTATTTTATAAGGTGAAATTTCCACTAGTTTGAATATTCCAGACGGTATTTGTTTTTGGTAGAAAATATGACCGATTATATAAGTTGAAGATTCCATGTGATCAATATTCCAGATGGTATTTTTTTTTTTTTTACAAAGGAAAAGGACGGCGTAGATTATTCCACTGGTATGAATTTTTTAGACGGCATTTGTTTTTGGTACGAATGATGGCTTGATTCTCGTATGATTCCTTTTATAAACGAGTCGATAATTTTATAAGATGGAAATTCCCAACGGCATGAATATTCCAGAAGGTATTTGTTTTTGGTAGAAAGTATAACCGAATCGATTATTATATAAGTTGAAAATTCCATGGTATTTTTGTTTTTAATTCGAATGATGACCTGATTTTCGTAGGACTTTTTTTTTTCTTTTAACCGAGTCGATTTTTTTTTATAAACGGAAATTCCCACCTTCATGAATATTCCAGACAGTATTTCTTTTTTGAAAGAAAGATGACCAATCGATTATTCTGTGAGTTGGAAATTCCTCTGGCTTGAATATTCCAGACAGGATTTTTGGGGGGAACAAAAGATTACTTGATTTTTGTATTATATTTTTTGAACCAATTCGATTTTTTTATGAGTTCAAAGTGTTCACTGTCTTGAATATTCCAGACGGTATTTGTTTTAAGAACCAAAGTAGAACGCGTCAATTTTTCTATAAATTAAAAATTCCATTGGCATGAATATTCTAGACAATATTAGAAGTATAGAAGTTAGAAATTTCCACCGGTATGAATATTTTAGATGTTATTGCTTTTGGTACGAAGGATTAGAATAACCAATCAAAAACCAAGTATAGAAAGATTCAAAAGCTTGACAATGAAATCATGTTATAATAGCTATTCAGATCTTTAAATACGTGTAATATTAAAAATAATTTATACTAACCAATAATTATAAAATTATATGATAAAATTTAATATTAAAATTAAAAACTGGCAATTTTAAAATCCAAATTAAAATTACCAGTTTTTTTTTTATTCTAGCTTTTGTAACAATGTTTCCCCCTAGTGTAGGCTCGTTAATTAATCTGAAACTTTTAAAACCATTTATTTTATTTTCAACCTCATCACTTGATAAGACACAGAGTGTGTTGAAACAAAATGGCTATTTTTGTAGTGATTTTATAGCATACTTATGTTATAATTTTTTTATAAAAAATAATTATATCTGCTCTACTTTGTATTGAGCACTCTTTTGAGAATAGTAATTGTTGGTTATTGGAATTTATTCCGTATATACCAATTATATACTATATATATAAATATATATATATATATATATATATATATATATATATATATATATATAAGTGTGTGTGTGTGCTTTGACATTTCACCTAATATGTTCATGGTAATAAGTAAAATGGTAATTTGACTGGCATGATACATTCGAGTATGTGTTTTTTCGGAGAGGTCTTAACGGTCTGTATTCTTCTCCGAGGAAGATTACAGAAGCTGATTTTCTAGTCAGGCAGAAATCCTCCCCAATTAACACAACACAATCTTCATATATGCTTATTTCCTTTCATTTGAACATTATGCCTTACTTGATTACTTTTAGTAACTATTGATAAATTCAGTCTGCTTCCTTGAACACTTATTTTATAGTTATATTGTCTATTTAACGCATCACAGTCTTTCTACCCACTTTTCACCTTTCACCAATTTAAAATATAGTGAAACTTAGTCAATAGAATTAGAATACATATTTTCATATTTCATAATGAAACTCTCTCTGGCGCTATACGGTCTTCCTACCCCCCTTTCCCCTTGCTAAAGAACCAATCACTATCGAGAAATATATTCGCAGATTATATATTTCTATTTGGTAAGGAAACTGTTTCCTGGCGCCAGACAATCTTTTTAGTTCATTTTGAACTTGTGCAGGACATACCGAGAAATTTACTCTGCATCGTAGATTACATATTTGTATGTTTTTTTAGTAAAACTCTTATTCTGACGCTACACATTCTTCTTACCTTCTTTTCCTCATGTGCCGAACTTAACTCAGAAGAAATATCAGTAATCTGCTCTATAGATTACTTATTTGCATATTTTGTAGTCAGATTGTCTCTCTGGCGCAATACAATCTTCTTACCAACATTTGAGATTGCGCCAAAGAAATATAATGATACTCCACGTCGTAGATTATATATTTACGTATTTCGTATATTTGGTGCATCATAATCTTCCTTTTTAAACTTGTTCTGCGCTAAAATCGGAGAAAATATCCCGAAATTTAACCTGCTTCGTAGATTACATATCCCAGAGCGATTCGCTGGCGGATCACAATCTTTCTAACCACATTTGAGCTTGTGATATACTAAGCTCAGCTTAGTAAATCTCCCACGTACTTCTTGACAATGTTAAGCGTTCTAAATGATTGTGCCGGCGCAAATCTGGTTGAACCGATGAAATAAGTCTTGTCCGTTACATGTAATTATGGGCCTCTTACAAACAGGAGATATTTTTCTCAAACAATAGCTCCATAGGGGAGATCGTTGAAATTACAGGACCTACAATACATACTCTTCTATGCTACACCGGTTTTGTGTGTCTCTGTTAGGATAGACACGTATAGCAATTCGCTGCGACGCTAAATTATCTGTTTCTACGCCCTACTGTTAGGGGACTTACATATCAAATTTTATTACGCTAGCCAATATTTGCACAATAAAACTGACAGTAATCAACTGATACCTGTTCTTATAAGAACTATTTACAGTATCTTATTTTGTGGTGCAAGATTCTATTATGTAACTTGAGGTTTATCATATTATATATATATATATATATATATATATATATATATATATATATATATATATATAATAATCCGTTGGTATATAATCCAAGTGAATCCTAACGATATAAAATATTAAAACTGATCAACAAAAAAAAAAAGAGCTTAATGTATTCATTATAACAGAGCATATAAATTACATAGAATAGAAATTCAAATTTAACTCATTTGAATAGCTATTTCAATCAACAAGTCCTATGTCGTTGGTATTGTTAACTCAGAAGTGTGAAGGAATAAATTGGAACTTAAAATTTAAACATTTAAAAATAAAAAGAAGAGAAAAAGGAAAAAAAGAAAAAGGGAGAAAGAAAAGGAAGGAAGAAGTAGGAGGCAGCCGATGGAAAAAATATATATTAGAGTCAACACCCGTGGCTTGACGATTGCGTTTAATTAACTGTTGCCGCTGTGTTCAACTCAGTATCTACTTTTATATTTACATGCACTCTAACCCTGATATTGAGCATTTTTACTCATAAATATAGTATACTTACAACTATATATTGTTATATATATATATATATATATATATATATATATATATATATATATATATATATTTTAATGCATGTTTCATTAAATAATATAGAAAAGTTTTGTCTATTTATTTTAAGTAAGTTCCTTTCATATTGTCTTAATCATATTATCGTTGAAAACCAAAGGAAATACCATATTGATACATGTTTAAATCCAATCTAAGCTTTCGGTTTACATAAGCCATTATCAAAGATGACAATTTCAATAAATCAAACAACACACGGACGAAACAACAATGATAGTCCCGACAAGTCACGACAAACTCGTATATACAAGACGCGGAAGCGAAAATCGCGTCGCAGCTCGTGACGTCACAAATGACCACTCGAGAGTGAAAAACGAGAAGTATTAAGTATGGGAAGCCGTTGGTATAACTTCTGTTATAAATTATAGGCATTTAAGGATATTTGTGGAGATTTCATAGTTTATTTTGTTCAGGTTAGATTTCAACTGTTTTATGTAAAAAGCTTCAAGAATTTTAAATTTTTGTTAATTGTTTTCGATAATGTGATTAAGCTCATCATACAATATGAAAGGAACTCACTTAAAATAAATAGACAAAACTTGTCTATATTATTTAATGAAACATGCATCAATGAAAAATTGCTGCCTAAATATACACAATATATATATATATATATATATATATATATATATATATATATATATATATATATATATATATGATAAAGGAAAAACAAAAATAAACAGTCAATTACTGATATCCCTGAGGGAGTAACTGCTAATTATATATATATATATATATATATATATATATATATATATATATATATATATATATATTTGGCTGCTTCTCTTTTATTACAACACCATCCAGAATTTGGAGCCTTTCTTTTGCACTGTGTTCTGTATAAAATGTTGGTGTTATATACTAAAATCTGTCTCATGTTAATACTGTTTTGCCTATTTGTTATATGTTCACCTATAGTCCCACGAATTACATTAAATTTTAAATTCTGACCAATGTCAAGTCAACCTACGCGAGAGTGTGGTGAATGTGTGACCAATGTAAAAGTTAACGTTGATGTTACTTGTTAGTGTTTTTTTTTAAAATAACATTTCATTTTGATTTTTTATATATATATATATATATATATATATATATATATATATATATATATATATATATATATATATATATATATATATATATATATATATATACCACATAACACCGTTGAGCGCTTAACCTTGGAGCAGGTAGAATGGAGATCAACGTGTTTTAGTGGACTCAGCAATTCCAATCTGCTTGTCTGAATCATCTTCAAGAAGCGAGAGCAAGAACTAAAAGGTCAGCCAATCTAAAAGTGATCTCATCTCACAATCCTCACACTTGCTTCATATGTGGCCTCCTTTGTAAATCACTAGCGGATTTTAAATGCCACTTATGATTATCGCACGAACTTTCATAACTGAATCAATTAAGTTGTCAGATCCTCATACGTCGAAACCTCGGGTGCAACTTAATGCACCGAAACAAAGTTGCATCTTTGTAGTGAGTAAATTGTTTTTGTCTATCTGAAAAATTATAACATATATATATATATATATATATATATATATATAGAGAGAGAGAGAGAGAGAGAGAGAGAGAGAGAGAGAGAGAGAGAGACAGAGAGAAAGAGAGAGGGAGAGAGAGAGAAAGAGAGAGAGAGGAGGCACTGTTGTGTAATGGATAGCAGCTCAGATTGAGGAAATCGGAGAGCCGAGTTCGAATTCCAGTTGAAGCCATTGCATTCACTTACGTGCTAATAAGCTTCGGAAAGGTATGAATCCTTTTCTTCTCCCCTCCGCTATGGCGTAAATAGCAGAACAGACCGGGTTCTATAGCCTTGGATGGCAACTGGTCTAGGAGGGTCGTTTGGGGTCCCCAAACGACCGTAGGTTTTGAATTCTCCGCTGGATTTGAATTCAGAGTTGTCCTTCTCCTTGACCAGTTGCCATTCAGGGCTATAGAACCCAGTCTGTCCTGCCATTTACCCATATATATTGATTTGGAATGAGGAATCGGAGAGCCGAGTTCGAATTCTAGTCGTGTTGGTAATATTTAATTGCGCCAAAATACCCTTGGTTGGAAGAAGATAGGATAATGGAAACATAAGTTTGGAAATTGCGCCAAAGATCACAGAGTAAATTGAAATAATAGGTATCATAAAAACAAATAAATTTGCTATTAGTATATTACCAAAAGAGTTCATCATCAGTACTATGACCGTGTGTGGCATAGTATATTAATCAAGTATATATTTCTATGACATATCAGTTTTTTTTATATATTCGTTTGTTTTTTCTGCGAATAATCTGAAAGAATAAGCTTTCGTAGCATTTTTTGCTTCTTAACAAATCTGATCATCCTGTGAACAAATGCTATCTAGCTTATTCAAAATTTATTTGAGATGAAATACGAAGTAGACAAGAATAAGTATGTTCGACATCATTATCTCCTTGTTTGTAATCAAGGTCACAACGCTGCCAAAGTTGCTGGAGCCATTTGATTGGTTCTTTGATTCGTTTTCTACGGCTTATCAACCCTTTGCAGGTTATTTAAAGTCAGAAAGTATTTTTTTAGAGTGTAAGAATTATTTTGGGGAGATAATAATGATTTAGTGCTACAATTCTTACTAATTAACCCATAGCTGGGGGAGAAGAGGTGGATTCATACTTTTCCTAATGGTATTTACGAGTAAGTGAATATAACGAAAGCAACGGGAATCGGAACTCGGTTCTACGATTAACAATTCCGAGCCATTATCCGTTAACGATATTTCTGTCACGTCTGGTCTGTTGCTTCTGCAATGCATTTAAAGATCCTTGACAAAATCCAAAGAAGAATTTTTGGTGGGGATAATAATTGCTTAGTGATACAGGTCTTACTAACTAACCAATACCAAGGGTATTTGTGTGTAAGTGAATAAAACGGACCCAACGGGAATTGGAACTCGGCTCTACGATTAAAAATTCCGAGCCATTATCCGTTACATTACGCGCACATTCAAGCTTAGACCACCCGTTATTCCCAAGCAGTTCCCCATCTAGGTACTGGCCAGGCTCGACGTTGCTTAACTTCGGTGATCGTACGGAAAACGGTGTTTCAACGTGATGTGGCCGTAAGCATCGAAGCATTTCTGCTCTGTAGGAAGATGACTTCGTTGTCGACGGAATGGCACAGAAATGATTTTCCCGCTTCAAGGAGGAGAGAGTTAGAGACTCTTCGAGTTCTGGCCGACCTCTTCAGTTTGATAAGAACCAATTGCCCGCGATAAGTAAATATAGAACCAGGCGAGAGCACTCGGGAATAGGCGCAGCAGTGGGC
Organism: Acanthosepion pharaonis; assembly: GCA_903632075.3. NCBI lineage: Eukaryota > Metazoa > Mollusca > Cephalopoda > Sepiida > Sepiidae > Acanthosepion > Acanthosepion pharaonis. Next base: position 638,115 of record CAHIKZ030001016.1, read on the forward strand.
AAGCTCTCCTGTTACTGTCGCTCATCATCTTCACGCAATAGATAAGGTTCAGAAACACGGCGCATGAGTGCCACACGCATTGACCGAGAGAAGTAAACTCTCGTGCTCTTCCATTGCCGCCAGTTTATTTGCTGGACACCAGATTAATCGGGGACACAAAGAAAGAGAACGGTTGGGAAGATTCCTAAACTGTATTATCAAAAATATGAAACGGAATCAGCTTAATACCGGCAAGCCTGCAACACCTCGTACTGTTGAGATGTTGTGAGTTTCCCGAGTGTCGGTGTATGAATCAAGACAAACACAGTTGTAGGGGAAAATACTGGTATATTCATAAAAGCAATTAACAATAGAGTGATTAGTAGAACGAAGGTTGGTTAGTACGAAACAATATCCAAAGTCTATAGTCCAACGGTATGTACCGGGTAAGCTTATCTGGACTGCTAACACTGACTCTCTCTCTGACGGTCTGTCACTCTCTCTCCAGAGCTGACTTATATAAGAGGGACCAGTCCATTACTAGTTAGAAGGTGGGTGCGCCCCAACACGTACCAAACCAGAACAGAAGTGAATGATCAGGGTTTGGTGTGATTGGCAAGAATTAATTTAATATGAAATGCTTTTAAAAAACCCAAATGGTCAGTGTCGAGCTGTGCGTTGAACAAATAAACAGAGACTCAAAGAGGCAATTTAGCTGAAAAGACCTGACCGGCAAATACAATATGATTATTCAATTTGACAATGTTCTCTCCAGTGTCGCTAATATGAACAAACATGCAATTAAATAGCTCGGTTGGGAAGTTCTGCTACACCTACCATATTCTCCTGATTTAGCCTCTTTAGACGACAACATTTTATAGTCGCCTTTTAACAATTGGAGGGGTGTTTCGTTCAACGATTGTTGTGGATTCCGAGATGAAATTCGGTCTCCAATGAATGACAAACGCAAGAATTAAATATAAGAAATGAAATGTATTTACACTATAATACAAACGGTAGTACTGTTAGTAAATCCAGGAACGCGGTTAGTAGCAAAAACATATAGATATATACAGTCTCGAAGTAGGACTTCCTTAGCGTCTACGTGCGTGTAACTGACTTCTACAAGAGGTCACCTCACACTATTACTCTACCTCCAACTCAATCACCATCTCTATCTCCGTTCGTATATTCTGGCTGACTGTGGGTATTTAACGGCAGCAGTCCAAGTAACACTCTGGTCGAGTCCACTTATATGAAAAAGGGGAGGACCCCATAACAACAATGATGTGGAGTTTACAACGGAGTTTGATTCATTTTTCGAGTCAAAACCCAGTGTTTTCTATCGTCCAACAGTTAGCGAATCGTTGGCAGGAGGTCGCAAACAATGCGGGGTGGGGGAAGACATTGATGAATGATTCATCTGAACTATTAATAAATAATAAGTATCAAAATAGATTACAAAAAAAAAATCATGTAACAACCGAATATAAAGATTGCCACGGGTTGGAACAGAGAAAGAAGATATTGTAAACTTATTGAATGATAGAAACACAATACAGAAACACGACGCTTCTCTATTGCCACTAGTTTACAAGCTACTCATGGATAGAAAGAAAGAGCTCGGTTGGGAAATTCTGCCACACTGACTATATTCTCCCGATTTAGCCCCTCCAAAATATTATCTTTTTCAGTCACTTTCAAACAATCTAAGGAATTTTAAGACATTTTTATGTTTATACATTCTTTTTTTTTTTTTATAGATACAGATATTTAAGTAAATGCTCTGTTTATAATAAACAGTATTAACAACATTTACCGGCCTGAATGTTCGAGAAATATGCGTCCTCCGACAGGAATCGAACCTGTATCCTATACGGAACCGTCATATAACCTGATGTGATTTTATCGATTGAGCTACAGAGGAGCGTTCGGTTAGCCAGGTCGATTTTACTGTTTTTAAACTACAATCTTCCATAATTTTCTCGCGTACACTCATATCTGCTCGATGCGTATCCAAATGTAAACAAATGACGTCACACATTATGAAATGGACAAAGTCCGACAATTATTTTAAGACATTTTTATGTTTATATATTCTTTTTTTTTATAGATACAAATATTTAAGCCTTTTTCCTAATAAACAATATTAACAACATTTACCGGCCTGAATGTCCGAGAAATTGTCATAGAAAATATGCGTCCTCCAACAGGAATCGAACCTGTATCCTATACGGAACTGTCACATAGTGCTTTTACCGATTGAACCACAGATTTTACTGTTTTTAAACTACAATCTTCTATGATTCTCTCATGTACATTCATATCTGCTCGATGCGTATCCAAATGTAAACAAATGATATTTGTAGCTATAAAAAAAGCAATTATAAACATAAAAATGCTTTAAAATAATTTTCAAACTTTGTCTATTTCAAAATCTGAGGTATGTTGAATTTATGTTTATGAAGTTTAAAATGTCTTCATCATTTTTTTTTTAGTCAAAACCTAGCAACAACAACCTGCTACTTAAAACATCACTCAATTAATTTTTCAAGTTAAAACCAATTGATTTCTATAGTGGAGGCACGGTACAGTTAGTGGACTATTGGCAGGAGGTCGTAAGCAACAAAGGAGAATACGTTGTTGAATGATTCAACAGAACTATTAATAAAAATAAGCATTAAAATAAATTATGTAAAAAAAAAAAAAGAAAATCGAACGAATTTATGTAACAAACATATGTCTTTTGGATTTGAATAGAAATAAAAAAAAAATCATGTTGCTGCTTGTTTGCATTATAAAGCACGAGAACTCCTGAAACAAGTTCTTATCAATATTTCTTTTTAATGACGATAGATATTATTAGATAAGTCATATAAATATATCCTGAAATTGATTAGCGTTAGTTGGTTAATGGGAAGTTTATTGTTAAAAATTGATTTGCATAATACAATCTGGCAGATAAACGAAAGAATCCAGGATAAAAAAAAAATCAGATTATAAAATACAGGGTGTCCATAAAATTTGTGGGCACTTTAAAAAATTTATAACTTTATTTGTATTTGCGATAGAAATAATTTGTAAAAATGATCAGAAAGAAGTAAATCTATAATTTTTAATGTTTTATTGAAATTTTATTTAAGTTTCCACATGTCCTCCAAAATAAGCAATACAAAGGGTAATACGATTTTGCAGTTCACGGAAAACATTTGCCAATTGATTTACAGTAATGCCTGAAATCACATTAGTTATTTTAGCTATACTTAAAACTAGGTACATTAAACTTTATGTGATTTCAGGCATTACTGTAAATCAGTTGGCAAATGTTTTCAGTGAACTGCAAAATCGTACTGCCCTTTGTATTGCTAATGATGGAGGACATGTGGAAACTTAAATAAAATTTCAAAGGAGCACAAACACGCATGCGCGTGTGTATATGAGTGTGTGTGTGTTCAGTGTGTGTGTAGCTTGTGTGTACTCTGTAACAGCTGTGAATTTAGACAGTACACGCCTTTACTGATCGCTAAGCTGTAGCAAGATCGTGTTGGGCGAACGCCTTCGGTTGAAAAGGCATTCGTCAAAGAAACGAAACGAAACAAAACAAAAAATGTCAGCATCCGAAATTCAGCCTTTCATCCCGGCTCGAATGTCAATGACATACGTAGAAAAAAAAATCTCCGACATTATATCGCCTCACAAGAAATAGTCAAAGAGTTTGAACCAGACTAACACACACGCGCGTGCCGGTGCCGGCATATGCACACACACACACACACACACACACACACACACACACACACACACACACACACACACACAGTTAAATTTACACGCACACACTTATGCACACACGCATTCACTAGCACAAATGCGCACATACTCACGGACGATCATACACACTCACGCACAATCGGGGCAGACACATTCAAATATACATGCACGAACACGCACACATACTCAATAAAACGGTCATGCACATACACGCAAACACAGAATCATAAATGCACGCACATGCACACTCACACACAAATACGATCCTCGGCAAACAAATATGCACTCATAAATACATACGTGCACAAATACACAGGCTACAGATATATGTATAAACCATATTTTTTAAATTTATAATATATATATATATATATATATATATATATATATATATAAATATATATATATATGTAAGCAAATATATGGATATAGATCGACAGTATGAAGAAAAATATATACGGAAAAAACAAACAAAAATGTCATGTTGTATTGATAATGTTATAATTTATGAATATGTTCTGAAGATGGTTTATTAGACAGAAACGTCCGACGATGACATATTAACATTAAAACAGCATAATTGTATATAAGGATTTTGTTTGTTTTTCCGTATATATATATTTTTATATATATATATATATATATATATATTATAAATATATCTATATAGATATATATAAGATAACAATATATATTTTATATATCAAAAACAGTATTGAGGAAATTTTAAGACTAAATGGAAAAATTTATTTTCTGTTTTCCTTTTAATATTTAAAAAAATATTTTTTCATATTTTTTAAAAGAATATATATATATATATATATATATATATATATATATATATATGTGTGTGTGTGTGTGTGTGTGTGTGTACATGATCAGGATCGCTGCAAGGGTCTCGTGTCCCTCTCATGAATCTATGATACAGGATCACCCACTCTTTTACATCGAAATTTTCATAAGGTAGTATTCATATTTCATATAAAAATTCAAATTTTATTGTAACCTAATTATTTACAACAATGGACCATATACAATATACGTGAACAATTTACCTGCCAAAATTGAATACAATCTATCTAAATACAAATTTAGAGATATACCATAATAGTTAATTCCATCTTAAATAAATCAACAATGTTTTGTGGAAATTTTTGACATCAACTTGAGATCTTTTTTGTTAAAAAGTTGAATAATTTTAACATATTCAACATCATAGATAGAAAAATAGTGAATATTATATAGTGAATATTTTTTTCAAGACTTAGCATGAATAAAACAAATTCACGGATTTGGTAAAAAAAAAGTCTGCAGAATGCTTTCAAAGTCCGCGAAAATTGATAATCAGTTGTGTTTAGTGTAATTTGTAATGTATTTAAATATACGTAGAAAAAAAAACGAAAAAAAAACAAAAAACGAAAAAAAAACAAAAAAAAAAAAAAAAACGAAAAACAAATGTCGATAAGAGAGCGAGGGTCATAAAGTACTGCCCGGGAATCCCAATTAGGCTTATCCTCTTGGTCGATGGTGGGGGGAGTCCGAGTGTAGTACGCACTGCCCTGCCTATATCAAATATTTGATACATATGATATATGATTCACTCCCTTGTATATACGATATGGACCCCCATTCTCACTATATCTCAATTATCATAAGGTAATATTCATATAAAATACAAATTTTATTATGACCTAATTATGTACAATAATGGATCCTATGCAATGCAGGCGAACAATCCAACTAGAAGAATTGAAAATAAATACAATGTATCTAAATACAAAATTAGAGACATGTCATAATAGATCATTCCATCTTAAATAAATCAACAATGTTTTGCGGTAATTTTTAACATCAACTTGAGATTCTTGTTAAATAAGTTGAATAAATTTTAACACATTCAATAGTGCATTTTATAAAGTGTTTTTTGATTAATCGACACTAAATCTGTTTCATTTTTAATATTTGCCTTCAGGAACATTTACTGCTTAAATACAGATCGGTGCTGGTGCAAGGATCTTACTCCCCACCCCTACCGAATATATAAGCCCCTAACTCTACCACATCTCGATTTTCATAAGGTAGTATTCATATAAAATACAAATTTTATTGTAATCTAATTATGTACAATAATGGATCAGATGCAATATAGGTGAACAATTCAACTAGAAACATTGAAAATAAATACAATGTATCTAAATAGAAAATTAGAGACATGTCATAATAGATCATTCTATTTTAAATAAATCAACAATGTTTTACGGTAATTTTTAACATTAATTTCTGATTTATTTTGTTAAAATTTGAATAATTTTAACGCATTCAACATTATTGATAAAAAAAATAGTGAATTTTATGTAGTGTTTTTTTTTTTTTAGGTTTAGCATGAGCAAAATAAATTCACGGTTTTGGACAAAAATAAACGAGAATGACGTCAAAATCCGTGGAAATTTTTCATTTTTGAATAATCAGTTGTGCTTAGTTTAATTTTATAACTCATATAAAAGTAGGTAGAAAAACGCAGCTGTTGATAAGATAGCGGGGACCACAAAAACACTTCCAAGGGGTCGCCAATCATGTTTAGCCAATCGGGCCGGGGATTTTGAGGGTTGTACATGTAGGAGGAGTAATGGATAGCGGCTTGGATTGAGGAATCGGAGAGCCGAGTTCGAATTCCAGTCGAATCCATTACATTCACTTATGTGCTAATACCCTTGGGAAATGTATGAATCTTCTTCTTCTCCCCCCAGCTATGGGTAAATAGCAGGACAGACTGGGTTCTATAGCCTTGGATGGTAACTGATCTAGGAGAAGGACAACTTTGAATTCAACCCGGAGTGGAGCCACTAGGGCGGATGGACGGCACTTTGTGCTACCTTTCGGCAAATCCTGCAGCCGTGCTGGTACCAAACTGTATTGATTTATCCTCTCCTTTGGACTCTGCTAGCAAGGCCGAGAGGGGGGAACTAGGCGCCCGGGCAGCCCTAGTTCTCCATATATCCCGCCCAGGCTCGTGGCGCATTGAGCGCTACTCCATTGTCTCTCGGATGCCGACTACGACATGTATATAGGTGTACCAGAACTGCTCCTTCGGAAACTAGTAATGTCTCCAGCAACATTTTTCCAGTTGATGATCATG
>CAHIKZ030001016.1:650000-655000 GCA_903632075.3 Acanthosepion pharaonis
TTATAACAAACAGTATTAATAACATTTATCGGCCTGAATGTCCGAGAAATTTTCATAGAAAATATGCGTCCTCCGACAGGAATCGAGCCTGTACCCTATACGGAACCGACATATAGCCTGACGTGCCTCAACCGATTGAGCCACAGAGTATCGTTCGGTTGGGCAAGGTCGATCAGTTAAGGCAGGTCACGGTTCCGTATAGGATACAGGTTCGATTCTTGTCGGAGGTCGAATATTTTCTATGAAATTTCTCGGACATTCAGGCCAGTAAATGTTGTTTAATAATGTCTATTATAAACAGAGCATTTACTGAAATATTTTTATCTATAAAAAGAATCTATAAACATAAAAATGTCTTAAAATATATATGAAAATGTATTATTAATGATTTTATTCTTTAAAACCTTGCAAGTAGTACAAGTTTTTATTACAAAATATAACTGATTTAATTATTAAAATAATCTGTAAATGATTTTAATGTATTATACGCAAATGGATTTTAATGTATTATACGCAAATGGATTTAGTACTCCTGTCCTGTCGATAACCTGTCATCTTTGAATTGTTTTGAAGCAATATCCGATTCATTGCTACAATAAGAGAAGCAATTAATTGGAAGTTACTATCCGCATATTTTCTTTCTCATTTGCAACGCATATATGCAAATGAGAAAGGAAAGGTTGTCGGTGGTCAGCCATCATTGAACGCATTACCTACGCGACGGGATAGGCATTGGCATTTTTAAGGCGTCAGGAGTGTTAAAGATTTCTCTCACACTTACCTAATATGCTGTAATGGCCGTGTTTTGTGAACCAGAACATCACAGATCGGACAATATTTGCTACTCTCCAAATACCGAACAATGCAAGTTTTGCAAACTGAAAAAGAAAGAAAATATGTTAATAGACTTAAAAATTTAATGGGATGAAAATTTAATGGTCTTGAAAATTTAATGGGTTGAAAATTTAATGAACTTGGAAATTTAATGGGTCGAAAATTTAATGGTCTTGAAAATTCAATAGATTGAAAATTTAATGGACTTGGAAAAAAAAAAAAAGAAAAGTCAAACGACGATATACGCGCAACAGTCCGTTTGTATTTACCGTCAAACTTGAGCATAAGTGAATTCCAGGCATCGAATTTGATCTAAAAAGATGACCTACAATCTGTTGTTACCTGGGTCAAGGAATGTCTCGTTAATTTTAACGCCGCTAAAAAGAAACCGATCTTTTTTAATCGTCCCAGCAAATGCCTCCTGTTCTCCATCAGCATGGTTGATGCTAGACTTCACTCATTGCAACGTTTTTCGCTGACATGAAGTGGAAAATTATATTGAATCAATTGCTAGATCTGCTACTAGGAAAGTTGGTTCACTGTTTCGTGCTAGACAATCTTTCTCGCCAGAATCTTACTCCTTTTATAAGTCTACTATTCATCTATGAATTGTATATTGCTGTCACATCTGATCTGGTGCTTCTGCTACGTCTTTAGAGATTCTTGATAAAATCCAATACGGATCCAATACAGTAATACGGATTGAAAAAAATAACATTATATATATATATATATATATATATATATATATATATATATATATATCAGTCACGTGCGAAACAAAATTATGCGCTCAGTCACTACCAACATTTAAAAACGTTATGGAATTTTATTCCAACCCACCTTCACTAACTCCTAAAGAAGGCAGCGAAGGAAAGCGAGAAGAAAGGACTAAGCCCCAATTGTAATAAAACAGAATGCATGGTTGTTAGCAAAAAGGACAGCCTAACATAAAAATTACAAATTGAGAATACCAAAATCAAACTCGTATAACAATTTAAATATCTGGAAAGTGTTTAAACAGAAATCAGAAAGTGCGACGCTGAAATTCGAAGACAGTGGAATAGCAAAAAATGCGTACCGAAAACTAAGTAAAGTATTAAGAAACAGGAAAATTTCGTTGGAATCAAAGAAAGGAGTAGTGAACTATTATGCAAAATCAGTCGTCTTAAATGGCAGTGAATGCTGGACAATTTCCTCCCAGATGAAGAAGAGACTTGAAGTAACAGAAATGTGGTTCTATAGAAGGATGTTGAGAATAAGTTTTAGATAAAATGGAAACAAAAAGTACGCTTATATTTTACATGAGGGAGAGACGGTTGACATTTCTAGGCCATAAAAGAGGAAAGATGGGTTGAAAAATTTGATACTCACAAGACAGATTGAAAACAAGATGGGCCGAGGAAAACAGAACATAACCTACCCGGGGAGTTTGTGTAAATGGATGACAGAACAGGGTTTAGGAGAGATAACAACAACAAAAAAAAATATTAAGATCTACAAAAGACAAGAAATTGCGGAGAGACATATTAAACAACACTGTAAAGGGAAAACAAAGAAGGAGAAGAAGGAGAAGAAGAAGAAGAAAAAGAAGAAGAAGAAGAAGAAGAAGAAAAAGAAGAAAATGAAGAAAAAGAAGAAGAAGAAGAAGAAGAAGAAGAAGAAGAAGAAGAAGAAGAAGAAGAAGAAAATGTTGTTGCGTGATGACGACTTTCCCTGTCTTTGTTGTTTTTCTGTTCGCTACGTTTCCCACCGATATTTATGGAATGTCTGTCATACTTTGAAGCGTCGAGGTGTGTCTGTGTGTGTGACGGGGGTACAGTGCTATCAGAACCAGTGCAAGGGTCTCATCCCCACCCCCGAATCTTTGATATGGGGCTTCCCATTCTACCACATCTCAAGGTAATATTCATACAAAATACAAATTTTATTGTGACCTAATTATGTACAATAATGGATCAGATGCAATATAGGTGAACAATCCAACTAGAAACATTGAAAATAAATACAATGTATCTAAATACAAAATTAGAGACATGTCATAATACATCATTCCATCTTAAATCAACAATGTCTCGCGGTAATTTTTAGCATCAACTTGAGATTCTTCTTGTTAAAAAAGTTGAATAATTTTAACACATTCAATAGTGCATTTTATAAAGTGTTTTTTTTTATTAATCGACACTAAATCTGTTTCATTTTTAATAATATTTGGCTTCAAGAACATTTACTGCTTAAATACAGATCGGTGCTGGTGCAAGGATCTTACTCCCCACCCCTACCGAATATATAAGCCCCTAACTCTACCACATCTCGATTTTTATAAGGTAGTATTCATATAAAATACAAATTTAGAGACATGTCACAATAGATCATTCCATCTTAAATAAATCAACAACGTTTTGCGGTAATTTTTAACATCAACTTGAGATTCTTCTTGTTAAGAAGGTGAATAATTTCACACATTCAACACCATACTTATTATAAAACCCAGGTTGTGTGTGTGTGTGTGTGTGTGTGTGTGTGTTCGTTTATATATTGGATCGGATTTCCTACATTTTTCAACCGATTTCAATAAAACTTCACAGGACTACGTAAAATTACCTTGTGGTGGTTCTGACAGTGCCAAAAATGGGAAAAACACAATTGTTTTTGCACAAAATCAATTTGAAAACATGATTAAAAGGCATCGCTGTTTCGAGAATGAAAGGGGGACAACTCATATCGAGTTATACTTATAAAACCCAGGCTGTTTGTGTGTGTGTGTGTGTGTGTGTGTGTGTGTGTGTGTGTGTGTGTGTGTTCGTTTATATATGGGATCGGATTTCCTACATTTTTTAACCGATTTCAATAAAAATTCACATTTTTTTAGCAGGTAGTGTTTCTTATTGTCTTGCACACTTTTTTTCTTTATTTTTACATTCAGAATGCTTTAAAAATTCCATTTACAAGACATTTGTTTACAATAAAATTCTATTCAATCGATAGACTCATAACGATTGAAAACAATGTTTTTGTTTGGGTTTGATCAATTCGTAAAAAAAAAAATAATAATTAAGACATGCGTGTCCGTCAACCTTAAGCAATAATCTTTGTCAATTTTATTTTTCAATCTTTATGATGGTCGGTACTTGATCTATCTCTTACTGTTACATACCCGGGCAACGCCGGGATCTACGGCTAGTTATGGATAAAAACAGTGAATTTTATTAAGTGTTTTCTCAAGACTTAACATGACCGAAACAAATTCACGTATTTGAACGGATTAAAATGGCGTCAAAATTCGTGAAAAGTTTGTCCTCCTTTAATAGTTGTGCTTAGTTTAATCTGCAATGTATATAAATGTAGGCAGAAAAAAAACTAAATGTTGATAAGATAGCGGGGATCACGAAACACTTGCTGCGGCCCCCAATAAGGCTTGAGTCCCTCGGTCAGGGAGTTCGGGGTTAATACGCACCGGCCCCCGAGTTCTATGAGTTCGGAAGGCCGAAATACTTTTATGGGAGGGAAAATGCATCGACCTCCCTCACTTCAGGCTGTCATTTTAAAATACAAGTGTTTAGTAATCGAAATGTTGTAAAGGAACAAAGCATATCAATGTAGAGGAAAATCGGTCAAATAAATCAATAGACAGGCTGAAATGTCTGATCTTGAATGATTATTGGTGTTGCCAGTTCAGCCACGCTCTCTTGGTCACCATCCTGATCGCCTTTGTCGTAATATGCGGCCATATAACCACAAACCAACCGATGCTCTGATGAACAAGTGCGGTCGGGAGCCGCACCCTCCTGTTGAAAAGTCACGCGAGTCGATAACAACGACTTGACTCTACTCACGAGTCTAACTTTGTTCACCTGGGCGTGAGCTGTTGAATCGGGGCGTTAGAGTTAGTGGAAAAAGGTGAGGATGGTAGGACAAGTGTTGTAAGTGGGTGAGAGAAAGAAGAAGAAGAAGAAGAAGAAGAAAAAAGAAGGAGAATTATAAAGAAGAAGAAGAAGAAGAAGAAGAGAGAAGGAGAATTATAAAGAAGAAGAAGAAGAAATAGCAACGAAAATAAAAAAGAGAAGAAATTAAAGAAAACGGAAAAGAAAGATCACCAGAATAAGAAAGAGAAAAGAAAGAATAAGAAAACAGACGTGAAGAAAAGAAAGAAAATAATAAGAAAA
>CAHIKZ030001016.1:660000-700000 GCA_903632075.3 Acanthosepion pharaonis
TTGATATAGCTTTGTTGGGATGTCCTAGAACAGAGGTCGGCAACCCATTTGCTAACTATCTGCCGACTTGGGCTTTTAAAATCATTCAGTGTGCCAACAGCATACGTATTTTTTATACACGTCAAGGTCAATATACCTGTTCTACAATATATTTTATATAGTAATATATAGTATATATATTTTAGTATATAATAAAATTGAAACAGCTAAATATATTCTTTGCTTTGTAGTAGTTATTGGTTCAAACTTTGTGATGTCATTTGCGCACCATTGGAAATTATTTGGTGTGTCACGTGTTGAACGCGTGCCGTAGCTTGCAGACGCCTGTTGTAGTAATGATTATTTATGAATTTGGTTTAATCCGGAACATAGTTCCTTAAGGGATTTGTAACTATTGGTTGACATGTGCAGCTAAAGTGCAATTGACGTTGTCTTTCATAGTTTTCTTATTATGGTCATTAAACCAACAACACTTTTTTAAACATTATCAAAGATGATTTTTTAAAACTTTTAACTGGATGCCTGGTCAGCACGTTGTGGCCGAATTCATAGTTAATGTTATTGAGTGTTGGCTTCTTTTTAATTAATAATACTTCCATTATTTTTTTAGACATTTTTGCATGTGTAAGTGGCTATTAAATTTGTATTGTCAAAGAGTATATTACAGATGGAGTTTGGTAAGTCTCCATGTGTATTAAAATGAGATCTAATTGAGCTATGGCCAGAGAGATGTAACGTGGGTCATCTTGTTAGGCATTTTGTATCACTGGGGTCGGCAACCTTTTGCTATGTGCCGACTCAGGGTTTTAAAAACATTCAGTGTGCCAACAGCATATGTATTTTTATACAAGTCAAGGTCAATTTACCTGTTCTACAATATATTTTATATAGAAATATACAGTATACATACTTTAGTATATATTAAAGTTGAAACAGTTAAATATCTTCTTTGCCTTGTAGTAGTTATTGGTTCGGACACCTTGATGTCATTTTGCGATGTCATTTGCGACTGAGTGCCACTGGAAACTGCTTGGCATGCTACGTGTTGCACGCGTGCCGTAGGTTGCCGACACCTGTTATTGTATATCTAGTATCCGAGAAATTTCATAAAGTATGTACTTCGACCTTTCTAACCAGACGCTTCCTCTGTAGATAAATGGTATAGCACGTCAGGCTATATGATGGTTCCGTGTGGGATACAGGTTCGATTCCTGGCGGAGGACACATATTTTCTATAAAATTTCTCAGACATTCAGGCCGGTAAATGTTGTTGATACTGTTTATTATAAACAAAGCATTTACTTAAATATTTGTAGCTATAAAAATAAAATATAAACAATATATTTCATAATATATATATATATATATATATATATATATATATATATTGTGTTGAGGCCTCACACTTATACACACACCCACACAAATATACACACTTACATACATCATACTCACTCCCTCCCTAATGAGCCAAATGATAACACACACCCACAGCAATACACACGCTTACACATATCATACTCATTCACTACCTAAGAACCAAATAACACACACACAAACACTAAACAGTGACACATCCCCTCACCAGGTCCAATAAAACTGTCAAACTGACCAGGGGAATTCAGAGAAGCATAGATCCATCCAGTTCTTATCTCAAATAACAACTTAAAAGAGACTGTTTGACCAACACAAGGAATGTTAAAAGATTCATGTTAAAAAGATAAAAAAATAAAAAAACAAATGAAAACTACAGACAAAAGTTAATTTTCTCCATCAAGACATTCATTTCTGTAGTTTACTGCTACCAGCAAGCAGAAATATTTCTTCTCCTGATGATGGCCATCTTGGCCGAAACTAGTCGAGGAATCTAAATGAAATAATAATAAAAAAAAAACGAAAGAATATTAATCTACAACCAAGTGTGTCTGAAGATTTTAATATTTTTTTTATTGTTCAATATATATATATATATATATATATATATATATTATTTTAGTATTTAGTTCATTGGGAATATTAAATCTCACAAAATATCGGTGCTTTCTGCCTTCTTCTAGACTCGATGAATTTCTTAATTTTGATTATTTTATCTGCATATCCTTGATTGAGCCGACTTCTAATGCTATGGACTGAGTGGCTTGGGGATGGTAGTCGTAGCTAGTGGAGGCACAGTCCTATGGGTAAAAGAGAAACTCGGGTGAGTTCCACCACGGAATATGTAATCGAGCGGCGCTATATTGAGTTTAATTCGTGACCTCTTCGTCATCGAGGCCCGTTGGTACAGCTGGTATGGCGTTTGTCTCCTATCGTAATTGTTCGGGTTTCAATTTTTCGGTAGTGGGTGCGCACTACTGACGAGTCCCAAATATAGGACGAAACGGCCGTCCACTGGTTGAGGTTTCTTCTAGACTCGATGAATTACTTAATTATGATATATATTTATATTATTTTTTAAGAAATAAAATTGATTTCCTCAAATCGCAAATATTGGACATATGTCAATCTGAATTTAAAACAATTTCTTTTTTTAATTCATAAAGTTTTTGTCTTACTCAAATAAAATTATAAAATTTTTAAAATCCTGAATTTTTTTCAGTTATTTTAAAATTTGAAATTTTAACTTTTCCCTTTTCATCTGGTGACGCATCTGGATGTTCAAACAGCTGGAGGTTCAAAGATGGATGTTCAAACAGCAGATGAAGTTCAGATTTGTAATCCCGTGATCATCCTAATATGTCTATGTATAGCCACGTGGCTGAGTGGTTAGAACGTTCGCATACTGACCATGAGATCCGGGTTCAAATCTCAACATGTTCGATTTGACAGACATCCTGATGTTATCGGACTGGATGGGTCGATCTCAGCATTCGACACTTTTGGAAAGTGCCTGAAAACCAAACCACAGGTTGACCCTTGGGGGCTGAGGGTTTTGAGCGTGCTGGCCTTGTTCAAATTGTTGATTACGCTAGATAACACGCCGCTCTTTCCCGGAAATTAAGTAAGCTTTGCTCAGCATAGTTAAAGTATAAACCACACGTGGGCTCTTTGGGCGTTGAACAACTATAAATGTGCCTGAGCAGGCAATAGGGGTTGGCTATACGTCATTGTAGACGGGTATCCAAAGAAATCCTCATAATACTCTGCCTAGTAATAAATGTAATAAATATGGCGACAAAGATGAGGACAATAGTCCGAATAATGTAAATAATGTACATAATACCTCATCTCAGAAATATAGACAGATACTGAAAGGCCGAAACGTTGTAATAAATATGGCGACAAAGATGTGGACAATAGTCCGAATAATGTAAATAGTGTACATAATACCTTATCTCAGAAATATAGACAGATACTGAACGGCCAAAACGTTGTAATAAATATGGCGACAAAGATGAGGACAGTATTCCGAATAATGTAAATAATGTACATAATACCTCATCTCAGAAATATAGACAGCTATTGAAGTATT
The DNA here is from genome assembly GCA_903632075.3 of Acanthosepion pharaonis. Taxonomy (NCBI): domain Eukaryota; kingdom Metazoa; phylum Mollusca; class Cephalopoda; order Sepiida; family Sepiidae; genus Acanthosepion; species Acanthosepion pharaonis. Next base: position 663,470 of record CAHIKZ030001016.1, read on the forward strand.
GTTACGGACCCGATATACCAAAAATATGGAGACAAATTGAAAAATCCTTCCAGAAACTGGCACGAATATTGAACCATCTGACATTCCTACACCGATGAAGAGATCTACAACTCATCCCTTCAGGCTTGGCACCAAGACTTCCCATCAATCCAAGGAGAGCTCGTCGGGTCGCAGAGAAAGCGGGATACGCCCTTGTCCGAGAGAGAATCCAGAACACTCGTTGGATGAAACATCGACTACAAGCTCATATCTCCCAGACGCTCGAGGATTTCTTTAACAGAAATACTAATGAAGAAGACCAGAGAAGGATCCAAAATGACCTGGATAAATCCTTCAGACATGGATTTGATGTAGTCAAGGCTCGCCAAGTGCAAAAATTAAATATATTGAAAGACCAGAAGGTGACACACAAGGTCCATCACCCACCAGTGAAAGCAGTAGTCAACATCAGCCAATATCAGCCGAGTGCCTCTGAGGAGTCAGTATTGAATAAGGGTCTCAACTTCGCCACAACCATCAGACGAGTGCCATACTTGGACATCATTACAGAGTCGAGGAGGTGGCCTTGAACATCCCCCAGGCTCAGGCAGATGAACTGAGATGGAAAGTGAGACCTTGGAGAGAGCCAAGCCGCCCAGGTCTAACATAACAAAACTGGAGAGGCTGGCGATTGTATCCCTACAGAGGAACGAAAACATCATCATACTACCGGCTGACAAATATAATGCGGCTGTAGTGATGGACAAATCAGATTATACAAGAAAACTGGAAGACCTCATTAGCAATGGTAGCTACAGCAAAGTGAAAAAGGATCCTACTATGAAAACAGAACGCAAACTGTCACAGATCCTAATCAAGAACAAGGATCACTTTGAACCTAAGACGTATAGGCAGTTATCGCAGCGTTGCACCAAGCTACCTCACATATACGGTCTCCCTAAGATTCACAAAGACGGTATTCCGCTCAGGCCGATTGTTAGTTGCCAAGGCTCTGTGTGCCACTCTCTGAGTCGCTTCCTTGTAGATATAATTGACCCATTGATCGGAAAGTCTCCTTCATATGTCCGAAACTCCTCCCACTTCGTGGAAATAATCAAAGATGCTTCCATCCTATCCAACCAGATGGTGAGCTTGTTCACCGAGGTACCCACGGAGGAGGCACTCTCAGTAGTCAGAGACAGATTGACCTCTGATTCATCTCTAGAAGAATGGACCAGTATTCCAATAGATAGTCTGATGGAGATGTTGACTTTCTGTACACAAACAACACACTTCGGAATGATTATTATATATCGACAGGATGAGGGCTTAGCAATGGGCTCGCCATTATCACCAGCAATGGCGAATACATACATGGAATACTTTGAGGAAATGGCATTAGAATCTATATCTCTAAAGCCAACTATATGGTTAAGGTACATAGATGACACCTTCATACTTTGGCCACACCAGGAAGATGTTCAGGTTCTACTGGACCATGTGAACTCAATAAGACCTTCGATACAGTTCACGATGGAGAAAGAGAGTAACAACACACTCCCATTCCTGGATGTTCTAATATCTCGAACAGAGCATGGGTTTAAGACATCCGTATACCGTAAACCGACATTCACCGGACAGTACCTGAATTTCAACTCCCGCCATCCATACAGCGTAAAGAAAGGGATCGTCCGCTGCTTACAACACTGAGCAAAAGTCATAAGTGGCGACCCAGAGACATTAGATAAAGAATTGGTCAGTATAAGTAGTACCCTACAACGTAACAACTAGCCTGGGTACATGGCAGCAGCTTCCCAAAACTGGGATAGGCGGGTACAAGAGGAGGAGGACAACAACACTCAGAAAACAGTCTGCCTGTCTTACGTAAAGGGGTTATCAGAAAAAATACAAAGGATCTGCGGTCCATATAACACCAGGACAACCTTCAAAATCTTGATGACACTTCGCAGATATCTCTCCCGAGTAAGACTACCCCCCATAGAGGAGAACATGACTAAAGACTGTGTGTACGCTAATCCGTGCAGCTGTGGAAAGGAATATAAAGGAGTGACAGGCCGCCTTCTCAAGGTAAGGCTTCAAGAACACTAGAAAGCTGTAACACGAGGGGAAGTGGAAAATCAGGCGTGGCTGACCACATGGAGAGAAAAGGGAGATCACCGCCCTCTGTGGGATCAAGTTGAGATCATAGACAAGGAATATCATTGGAAAATTCGTAAACTTAAGGAATCAGCACATATGCTAGGCCACAAAAATCTCCTGAGCCGACCAAGCATAGAAATGAATACAATATGGGAACCAGTAATAAGGAGTGCCAGAGAAAAGCGATAATAACAACAAAGTTGCAATATGAGCTCTGGTTTAAGTAGAATTACTAACAATGCATTTTTGTAGCAAAATGACCAAGAATACATTTTAACTGTAGTTGCAGTTATACAACTGCGTTTACAATATATTTAGTTTAAGTCATAAAATTGTGTTCAGAATATTTAAATTTCGGCATTAAATAACCCATAGAGATGTTGATATGCCACTAAACAAAAACAGCCAAACCAAAGCAATGAAAATATTTAGAATTTTGCATTAAATAACTACTAGAAGCTGATATGCCGTCAAACAAAATCAACCAAACCAATTAAAATATTTAGTTTTCGGCATTAAATAAACCATAGAGGTTGATATGCCGCTAAACAAAATCAATCAAACCAAACCAATTAAAATATTTAGTTTTCGGCATTAAATAAACCATAGAGGTTGATATGCCGCTAAACAAAATCAATCAAACCAAACCAATCAAAATATATAGATTTCGGCATTAAATAGCCCATAGAGGCTGATATGCCGTTAATCAAAATCAAACAAACCAAATGAATGAAAATATTTAGATTTCGGCACTAAATAATCCATAGAGTTTGAGAGTTTGATATGCCGCTAAACAATAACAACCAAACTTAACCGATGAAAAAATGTATATTTCGGCATTAAATAACCCACGGAAGTTCATATGTCACTAGACAAAGAAACAAAAAACAAACAAAAAACAAACAAACGAATAAAAATAATTAGATTTGGGTATCAAATCACCCACAGGAGTTGATATGTCTTTAAAAAAAACAAACAAAAAAACAAACAAACAAACAAACCAATCAAAATATTTAGATTTCGGCATTAAATGACCCATAGAGGTGTTGATATGCCTCTAAAAAAAGACAACCAAAACAAACCAAACATTTTGATTTCTGTTTTAACTACCGCATATATGTTGATGTGCTTCTAAAAAAAATCAATCAAACCAATGAAAATATTTAGATTTTGGCATCAAGTAACCCATTGAGATTGATAAGCCGGAAACAAGATCAACCAAATCAAACGAAAGCAATCAAAATATTTAGATTTGGGCAATAAATAACCCGTAGAAGTTTATATGCTTCGAAACAAAATCAACCAAACCAATCGAAATTTTTAGATTTTGACATTAAATAACCCATACAAGTTGATATGCTGCTAAACAAAATTAACCTAACCAAACTAAAACATACCAAATCAAATTATTTAGAATTAGTCATTGAATAACCCATATAAATTTATATGACGCTAAACAAAACCCATCAAAGTTAACCAACAAAATATTTCGATTTCGGCATTAATTAACCCATAGAGGTTGATATACCGCTAAACAAAATCAACCAAACCAAACCAAACAATATATTTAGATTTGGGTAGTAAATAACCTGCACAAGTTGATATGCCGTTAAACAAAAACAACCAAACGAAATCAATGAAAATATTTAGATTTCGGCTTTAAATAACCCATAGAGGTGTCGATATGCCACTAAATAAAAGCAACTAAACCAAACCAACCAAAATATTTAGATTTGGGCATTAAATATTAATTAATAGATGTTGATATGACGCTAAACAAAAACAACTAAACGAAACTATCTATAAAACATACTTTTGGACTGCAAGTATATAATTATGTACAAAACATCTATAGTTGAAGATATACAATTGCGTTCAAAATATATTTAGTTGAATTCATAAAATTTTGTTAAAAACATTTAGATTTCGACATTAAATAACCCATAGAGGGTATTGATATGCTTCTCAACAAAACCAACCAACCAACCAACCAACCAAGGGGTTATTGTTAGCAAATATTTGAATATCTCAAAACTACAAGGAGGGCAGATAAAACCTTTCTAATTTGGGGGGGAAAAAAGCCAAACTGTTATGACTATATGCGCGGTTGTCACCTTAGGTGACCATGATTATAACTACTGGTCAATGTCCGTCATTAAAAATGGATTTCCATAACGCGCGTGACTGTTACAACTGGACTTTGTCTCAATAAATGTAGAACGCCATGTCTAATTAATCGCGCCTTCCTTTGTATGAAGTGGACAGCTCATTACATATGTTCCGTTATCCACTGGAAGCGATTGCAACAGTCTGCACTGTAAGAAAAGAAGCCGGTAGATACAAAATGGTAATTTAGCCAACCTTCTGACGGAGTAACACTGGATTTTAGCATTCACGTTGAAGTTACTTTTTCACGTCACTCCAAAATCAACATCACTGACAATCTGTTCTACTGTTTCATGACAACAATATTCCTGGGTATGACGATAAACTACATCCAGCAGCAAAACCTCTGATCGAGAAGGTTTTGAGGAGCCTGGGTACCATTTTTAATTTCTGTCGTTACCAGATCCACGGTTAGAGTCTCAGCTATGTGCAAATATAGACATAAAAACAAAACACCATGAAAGTATAAAAGTGCATACCAGCAATGCATTTTTATATACAGGGTTATTAAAAAATAATGAATCGATTTCATGACGTATTGCTTCAGTTCTCAAGCCTCGTCATGAAATGAGTCAGAGACCATAATGGTTTTCTTGCCTTAGGGGTGCTGTTGTTGTCGCGTCTTATCTCCGGCAACGTTCAGTTGTTTGCTTATCCCCGGAATGGCGAGTGCTCAGAAAAAGTCGTTCTGCGTTCTCGAGAACAAGTACGGTTGCCAGGGTGTAGCGTGCTTTCCGAAAGCAAATCAATATTAATCCGCCTTCTCCTAAGAACATTCGACGGTGGTTTAAACAGTTTCAAGATAGTGGGTGCCTGTGTAAAAGGAAAAGTCCAGGACGGCCACAAGTTTCAGAGGGACAAGTATCAAGAATCCGTGCTGTGTTTGAGGGGAGTCCACGGAAGTCCATAAATCGAGCTAGCCGTGAGCTTGCGATCTCTCAATTCACTGTCTGTCGTGTGCTAAGAAGACGTCTACATTTGAAATCTTACAGACTACGCCTCGTTCAGGCACTTGCCAAAAGCTTACTCTTTGTGCTTGTCTTACAAGATCCCAAGACCTCAATGTCTGTGATTGTTGGGGATACATAAAAGATCGCGTTTATGTCCCACCCCTACCCACTAATCTCGATGACAAGCATGAGCAACTGGAGGACAGCATAGGGAGGGGAGTAGTGATAAGATTTACTAAGGAAAAAAAAAAATTACTCATAAAGACTCCGGGATAATTGGACATCCACGACAAAACAACGAGTAACATAACTAACGAATTTTGTAAATTGGATGGCTACAAATATAGGAAGTTTGGAGATCCATGATCGTACATGTCTCAAAGGGACGCTACTAGTAAGATAACTAATGAGCATGTGCAAATGGATGGCAAAACAGATGCTAGGAGGTATAGTAAGGGGATAAACATTGCTTAGAGCTACAAAGGATAGGAAGTTGTGGAGGACCATAATGCCCATGTCTAGAAGGGAAACTGCGAGTAACATAACTAATGAGCTTGTGTAAATGGGTGGTAGAGAGACTGGGAGGTATAGTAAGGGGATAATCATTGATTAGAGCTACAAAGGATAAGAAGTTGTGGAGAGCAATGACCACGTCCTCAAGTGCCATGGTAAATAAAAAAAAAAGGTTAGACGGCGACAATGGAATATTAGTTCTATTAAATTAGGTTTTCCTGGTCCAATTCACTGAAACTTTATGTGAGCATCATTTATTGATATTGCTATATTGCAGGTGTTTTATCGATAAGGTGTGTCTTTATCATTTCACTCAAAGCAAGGCGATAAAGCCACTAGGATGGAAAGAGTTACTGCGAGTGAAAGAAACAGAGTGAACAATCTATCTATATTATGCTTAAATTCTGTGCCTACGTGCTTGCGTGGTATGTCCGTGCGGCGCATAATGATTTAAGTTCATCTGATTTAAGAGAATAAGATTTAAAAATACGACTTATTTATACAGTATTTTTATTTCAACTTCAAACAGACATTTTTTTTTAATTAAAATATTTTAAAGTTAGACAGACACAAAGAGATGCCGCTTTGCTGTTTCGTCCAGTTGCTTGTAGATTAATTATTTATATTTCAGCTTTCTTTAAACAAACAATATTTTAAATATTTTAAAAAATATTTTTTTAAGTTAATCTCATTTTAAAAAATATTTTAAGTGAATAAAATTTAAAATACTAGTTGTTTATACATTAAGTATTTTTATTTCAACTTTCTTAAACAGACAATTTTTAATAAAGATATTTTATAGTTAAAGACAGACGCAGGTGTTTGTAGAGTAATTATTTATATTTCGGTTTTCTTTAAACAAACAATATTTTAACTATTTTAAAAATATTTTTTAAGAATATTTAAAAAATATTTTCAATTGAATATGATTTAAAAATTTTTTTGCCATATTAAAAAAAAAAATTAGTTAATAAGTTTATCCCGGAAGTTCTGTTCCTATTAAATGCTGTAAACAATCAGTAAAACGTTAAACATGGACCTATAAACCAGACCACGAACGAATTGAAATATTTAACTGAACCATAATAAAATTGACTTTAACTTTCCTTTCAATGGAATGTTGAAATGAACTTCAATGTTTTATAACCTGAACTGTCAGTGACCCAGGTCGGGTTGTCTAGTATATATATATATATATATATATATATATATATATATATATATATATATATATATATATTTCCGTGACTTCCGTCTGTCCGTCCATCACACCCTCTAAAATAGCCACACATTGACCGATTGAAACTAAATTTTGGTGAGAAGTGCAAACAGGTAAGTGGGGGGGGGTACAAAGTACAGTTAGTTTTACGAGGGTGTATAGCTTAGTACAATAAAGTTTCATTCATTGTTTTGGAAAAATTAAGTTTTATTATTTAATATACAAAATATTTTAACTATTTTAAAAACAATGATTAAAATAAGTTCTTATTTAATAAAAATGCGATATTTTTTTTAAGTTCTTATATAAAGAATCCAATCGAGAATGCTTTGCGGAAGTGCTTATTCGTACACACTGTGTGCTGTGACATGTCTGTGACGAGACATTTTTGTAAGTTAATCGGATTTAAAGTTCAAGTTTATCCCGGAAGTTCCTATTAAATGCTGTAAACAATCAGTAAAACGTTAAACATAAACTCGTAAACCAAACCAATGATGACACGAACGAATTGAAATATTTAACTGAATCATAATAAAATTGACTTTCATTTCAATGGAATGTTTTATAAACAGAACCACCAGTGACCCAACATATATATATATATATATATATATATATATATATATATATATATATATTATTTAAATAAAACAGACCACTTTAAGGTTTAAGGTTCCATGTAATAAATTATTTCACCACATAGTAAGTAAAGTCTGATGATCCGCAGTCCTTTTTTAAAAGGGCTGTGGTGAAATAATTTATTACATGGAACCTTAAAGTGGTCTGTTTTTATTTAAATTATTTGCTCTGAATTTACATTGAGCTCTCTGGATTTTATTCTCCTTAGGTTTACCCATACGGATTACCTAGTTTTTCATAAACTAATTAACTAACTATATATATATATATATATATATATATATATATATATATATATATATATATATATATGATCATATAAAATCATAATACTTTCATTTCAATGGTATGTTGAAATGAACTTCAATGTTTTATAACCAGAACTTGCAGTGAGCCAAGGGGTCAGGGGTAGTTTAGTAAAAGAATAAAATTCGATGAGGCAGAAGAAGATAATTAGCATTGCGTTTAATTTTTTCAAGATCGTATTTGACAGCAAATCAGGAAGCCGGGAGAGATTTTCACAAGTGGGAGAGAAGAACCGATTTGTATGGAACTTATGGTTAGAATTAGAAAAGTGAAATTATGAGACTTAACTGCCAATCTAGTACTGCGGTTAAATTGCGGTATCAACGGCGAAATTTCTTAAGAACAGTTACTCCGAAAATATCTATGGAAGAGACAAATGGAAGCTACGTTACGGCCGTGGGAAGATGACTGAAGACGAGATGCCATGTCAAGACCAATAACATTGCCGATTCTTCAAAAATCTCTAGACCCAAAGCAGAAGTAGTAAGCCAAATGTGGCAACAATATTCGTTGCACGGATAAATGGTAGACTTATAAAGTTACAAGAAAGATTCCGGCGAGAAAATCTGGTACATCACAACGAACCAATTTTACTTGCAGCAGAATTAGCAATTGATTCAATATAATCGTTTCACTTCATGTCTGTGGAAATTGTGTAATCAGAAAGGCGTACTGAGCTGCTCTTCTGGAGGTTAGCATTAGCCGTTATGAAAGAAGGAAAAAAATTTTTGGTTAATTGGTGTAGTCAAATGTTCGTGTTCAAGCCACGTTTTCTGTGTCGTCAGATAGTGAAATTCTTTGAAAATTATTCGATTTAATTAAAAATAAAAATAAAATAATTAAAAACCAGAGATGAGAAAATATTTTATTAATGGATTCCGATTCAGTTTTTCGATTCCCTTGGAAACACGTGGTATTAATTTCTTCAAAATCCGTGGCGAAAATAAGCCAAGCATAATTTGCCTAATTATGAAGAATTAATTACTGTAGGAGAAGAAAAAAAAGAATAGAAAAAGAAAAGAAAGAACAATAGACGGAGAGAAAGAAAGAAGAGAGAAAAAAAAACAAAAGAGAACAAAAGTAAGAAAGATAGACGGAAAGAGAAAGAAAAATAAGAAAAAAACGACAAAGGGAAAGAAAGAAAAGAGAGAGAGAGAGGGGGGAATAAAATGAAAGAAAAGACAAAATGATAGGCGGAGAGAAAGAGAGAGAGAGAGAGAGAGAGAGAGAAGAAAAAGAAAGATCAATAATCGGAGAGAATGAAAGGAGAGAGTGAGAAAAAAGAAAAGAATAGAAAGGCAAAAACGATAGAAAAAAAGAGTAATAGAGAGAAAAAGAAATAAAAATGAACGATAGATAGATAGATAGATAGATAGATAGCGAGAGAGAGGGAGAAATAAAAGAAGAAAGAAAGATAGGAAAGGAAATAGGGAGAAAAAAAAACAAAATAAAAAAAAGAAAGAACGATAGACATAGAGAAAGAAAGGAGAGAGAGAGAACAATAAATATGAAAGAAAGACAGAGAGAAAGACAGAATAGAGAGAGGGAAAGAGTGAGGGAGAGAGAAAAGAAAAGAAAAGTAAAGTAAATAAGGAAAGACGAAGAGAAAGAAAGAAAGGAAAGAGAAAAATAACGAAAGAAAGAAGAAAAGAAACAAGACAGATAGGTGGAGAGAAAATTAACAAAACAAAAGAGGAAAAGAAAAAAATAATGAAAGACAGAGAAAAAGGAAAGAAAAAAAAAAGAAAATAGAAAAAGAAAGAACGATGTACGGAAAGAAAGAAAAGGGTGAGAAAGGGAAAACAAAAGAAAAGAAAAAGAACGATAGACGTGAGGGAGAGGGCGAAAGAAAGGAAGGAAGGAAAGAAAGAGAAAAAGAAAGAACACTAGACGAAGAGAAAGAAAGAAAAGAGAGAGAGAAATGAAAAGATAGAATTGGGTGAGAGAATTGATTAGTTATCACGGCGAAGCGATCGGAGTGCGGGGAGAGAAAAAAAAACTACGGTCGTTATTATCGCTGTCATTATGACAATATCAACCGGCATATCACTATGGCCACCAGCGTTGACAGCAAGCGAAGTGACAAACTGCAATCTTGATATTCATAATGGGCATTGACAAGTCTTTTAATCAGTTAATATCAACTGCCTCGTCTCCGTTGCTTTAACGTGGCTACGTCGGCTATCATTTCCATTGTCGGAAAACAACCTTCATTTTCGCAGTGGTGCTGAAACAGTCGTTACAAACACAGTCATCATTGAAACAAAGTATCAATAAACAGACTTCACCTTTGAAACTGAAACTGAAACGAACTACACTCTTCCATTCCTAGATATCATGTTACACAGAAACAATAACGAACTCAATTTTAACGTTTATAGAAAAGGTACTAACAAAAAAAAATGACCTGGTCAATTTCTACTCAAACCACTCTTCTAAAATTAAATCTGGAATTATTATAGGTTTCTATTTGAGAGCATTAACAATCTGCAGCCCCCAATATTTACCTAAAGAAGAAACATACATAAAAAACCCATTCAAAAATCTATAATACGCATGTCATTTCATTCACAACGCAAGAAGGCATACAAAATACACAACAGTCATCATTGTAGTGAAGTAATGGTCAACATTGTTAGATACTACCACGATAACAAACGTGTGTTGTTATTTACTTAGATTATTTTATTAGATTTATTAGTTATTTATTTAGAGCTTTAGCATAAGGTCACAAAAATTGAGCATCAACCGAGATCAAACTCATTAACAATGAGGTATTGCTTTTTTTTAGCATTTCCCCCAAGCAAGGCGGGGGTGCCACTAGCACGCAAGTGGTTATAGAGTGTAAGATCAAGAGTAAAGGGGGGTGTTTGAGAAAAAGAATAAACAGAAGGACGGGGATCAGGATCAAGGCATCAGAAGATGTCGATTGACATTACATTTGAATATTTGATGATTGTAGCTATCAGGCAAGCAAGTAAGAGGAAGGGAGTTCCACAGATGGGGAGTGCGAGAGAAGAAGCTGTTGGAGTAGAAGAGGCGGTTACATTTAACTGTTCCGACAGTGAAAGGGTGGGACCGAGATGCCAACCTAGTAGAACTCTGAACTTTATAACTATTTCAAACATCGAGGGGATCATTAATTTCTTCCTTGTGATAAGATCAATGGGCTTTCAGATAGCTTGGCGGCGTCCATCTCCTCTCCAAACAAACCGTCAGCCGAAGACCAGGGAATATTGTGTGGCTCGTCCTCGGTCTGTACATTAGGCCCTCGGATTCGAATTCAGAGTTGACCTTCTCTTAGCCCAGCTGCTATATAGGACCCATTTTGTCGTACTATTTACCAATACCTTTTAGAAGAGATGGATTCAATAGTATTAGACGGTAAAGAACGCGTTTGGGATTCGAACCCGGCAAAATGATCAAATTTCAAATCTAAATTGTTTGTCCATTTAATATACTGCATTTATAAGAAAATATGATCAGTTGAAATACAGAAAAATTAATCCACGTCCAGGGTAAGACGATAAACTATATCCGCGTTTTGGGTAAGACGTTAAACTACATCCGACAGCAAGGCCTTTGATCAAGAAGTTTTAAGGAGCGCGGAACCACTTCTTAATTGCTGGGGTTCCCATATCCACCCTGACCCGGGGTGGTAGCACCTGTCAGGATCACAGCTATGGGCAAATAGTTAATCACCCCCCCCACACACACACAAAGCATCAAAACATTATGAAAGTGTAAAAATAGGTTTTAATTCAGGTTTCCTGGAAAAAATTTACCAGTAATACATTTTTTGGAAAAAAAAATTACCAGCAATACAGTTTCGAAAAAAAAATATTACCATCAATAAAAATCTTATTGGCATTAAATAGCCTATTGAAGTTGATATGCCATAAAACAAACCAAACCAGAAGACTTCATAAAATGACTTCAAATGTTTGTTTTTTTCAAAATAATTTCACCAAGTAAGGTAATAAAGCCACTAAGACGCAAGGGGTTACCGAGAGTTAGGGAATGTGAGAAAAAAAAACTATTAAGGAGAGAAAATAATAAAAGAACAGGTGATAACGATTGACATTGCATTTAAATTCTTGAAGATCAAAGTGGACTGGAATGTAAGAAACCGGAAGAGAGTTCCACAAGTGAGAAGTGCGAGAGAGGAAACTGTTAGCATAAAATTTACGGTTAAATATAGCAATTTCAACTGTAAAACGATAAGACCTTGCCGGCAATCTAATATTGCGCTTTAAAGTTTTTTCCTGTTATCCAGGGGTTGGTGTCAGATATAAAAAGAAATTAGCTCTTGTTGCAAAAATGCCTATTTCACTTTCACTCAAAATGCCAGTCCCCGTCGAATCGTTGGCGGTTATATGATTACTTTTCAAATCTAAATAGTTTGTCTATTTAAAATATTTACTTTATTAGAAAATATGTTCAGCTTAAGTACAAAATGGAGGAGAAAACCGACTTCAAAGGGCTGGAAAATAATAGAGCGGTTTCCTGTTGCCTTTTCCGCTGTTTCAAATTCAGTGTTTTACGTTCTCTTAGACTCAAGGCAACATCGCAAGCCTCTTGCTACTCTATCGCTATTTCCATGGCAAATGTTCAGATGAGCTCCGTTTCTTTAGTTCCACCAGTTCAGACCTTTATACGCTACGTCCATGGAGATGAACCACTCTCAAGGCGGGACGGAAGAAGAGACGGATTTCCGCCTTTTACTAGAGCATTAGTGCGAAAGTGAATGCAATAGAATAAGCTGGAATTTGAACTTGGCTCGCCGAATGCACTTCCCGTGTTGATAACCGTTACTTTATCTGTACATCAACATCGCGTGGAAAATCAACGATATATTTTTTATATATTATCATAATGCTTAAAGTTACGCTAAAATAAACATCGACACTTACTGAATTTAGTTTGTCGATTCAGTTTTCGAAATGTCATTAGTTACTTTTTTAGTTTTTTTTTTTTAACAAATTCATTTTAATATCTTTGTTTTTTAAGCGCTAAATTACAATTGAAGTCACATTTTGAAATGGAATCGAATAACTCTATTGGCCGGTCAATGAACCAATGGCAGAAGTTTCCGGATCATATGAGTTACCGGATCATAGGAGTTTCCGGATCATAGGAGTTACCGGATCTTAGAAGTTTCCGGATGACATGAGTTTCCGGATCGTAAGAGTTTTCGGATCATATGAGTTACCGGATCATAGGAGTTACCGGATCATAGGAGTTACCGGATTATAAGACGTTTCTGATCATAGGAGTTTTCGGATCATCGGAGTTTTCGGGCTGCCCAGTGCTGGATTCGTGAGCTACAGTTGTGTTAGGAGCTGTCCGGTTTCATCTTTAGGGGTGATGAAATTAAAATAGTTCTGGAGATTCCAACATCAAGACAGTACCTCTCCAGTGTATTTAAAAGAGATGGGGATATTGTTGAGGATCTCTATTATAATACTGGATGCAAAGAGTGGACAATTTTTGTCTTTACCCACCCGTATTCATGGGGTCTCACAAAACTGACCCTCAAACGTATTTACCCTTATGAGAAGAGAAACACACTCTGCTACAAGACCCGAGTTTTTTTTATTCTTTTTATTATAGACTAACCCTAGTGGCTGTAATAAATGCCATTTTTTGTTTTATGTGCTCTGTTCATTCTGGATGTATGAGATAATGGCCCTCCACAACATCCTATCCCTTGCAGAGCTTCGTTAGGTTTGTCTTTTCATCACCCCTTTTAGTCCCTGTTAACTCATCAATATATAAAAGCTGATTCGATAGCTGACTCGCTGTTTTCAATTGCTTCCGTTACCTTCAGTATCACCTGTGAGTGTTAACTTCTCCAAACCCTCTTTCCTCATTAAGTGTCCTAGAAATACAGTAACATTCTGATTGTATGTGAGATTTTTAACTTGAACCAGAAAATTAATTCTAAGGGGCGTAAGACAAGGGCGGGTCTTCTCACCGAACTTAATCCTTTACGGTGAGACAATCCTGTGAGCATTAGAAGCTCTAGGAAAGACAAAAAACAAAATGAAAGACAGAAGGCATAAAAAATGAGAACGCTGATATTCATTGCGTCTTCTCTGACTAACGTTTTCAGTTGACATGAAGTGGAAATTATTTAGAATATTGAATCAATTGCTAAGATTGCGGCTAAGAAAGTTGGTTCACTAAGCCAGCGTTTCTCAACCTTTTTACCCTTGCGTAACCCTTAAAATAAATTACATGTCTCAAGGGACCCTACGCAAAAACAAAATTATATATCATATTTTTCTCATTTTATTTTCATCGTTGTTCAAGTGGTAAATATCATAGTATATATTTTTGAATAACTGGTTTAAAGAAAAATTAATAATTCTTGGTCAATTTTTTCGGTAATGCTAACTAAAATTCATACTGTTCGTTTATAATACTTCATCAGGGAGTTTTCAAGAAAAAAATGAAGAAATAAGTAACTTTAACTACAGTTTCCGTTCGCTGAGTGGACATTGACGAGTGAAGGTAGTTTCACACTGGTGCCGTACAGACATCACTAAATATATTCCCAATGATTGTTATATTTTTTAATAACATAATAGGTTAGATAGGATGAATTCTATATTACAATATTAAAATAACCAAGAATATATTGTTTGCGTTTAATAATAGTGTTTAGTATTACATATATGAAATTAAATAAAAAGTATCTTACATGTTCTCGCGGAATCCTTGGGGACTTTTGCAGAACCTTAGTGTTTCCATGGAACCCTGGTTGAGAAACGTTGATCTAAACTCAGACTGTGCAACACTATAGGGAGCAATTGGCAAGTTTGAATGGCACATTGGAATAATAACACAAACTGGCGATTATGTGGAATAAAAACATCTGTCCTCATGGTGTAAATGCAACATGATCAATGATAATCAGGATGGAATTGAAATTCTGGCACCTATGTAAATATCAAAGTATATATTTTTGAATAACTGGTTTGCTGAGTGAGTACTGACTAGTGAAGGTGGTTTCACAATGGCGCCATACAGACATCACTAAATATATTCCGAATGATTGTTATATTTTTAATAATATAATGAGTTAGATAGGCTGATGTCTATATTACAATATTACAATAATCAAGAATCTATTGTGTTTACTGTTTAGTAATATTACATATATGAAATTAAATAAAAAGTCAAAAGTGCATCAGCTTATCTCACCTGTTCTCGCGGAACCATTGGGAACCTTTTGTGGAACCTTAGGGTTCCCGGGGAACACTTATTGAGAAACGCTGATGTAGAATGATGATTTGAATCTGGTTGCCCTTTAGGTATAACAAAAATTTGGCAAATTTAGACTTTGATGCTCATCAAAAAAACCGAGAGTCAAAAGTACGGTTTTTCCCATGACACCGCTATTATTTTAACTACCTTCACTCCTCATCAAAAGTGCATTAGGTTATCTCACCTGTTCTCGTGGAACCCTTAGAGACCTTTTGTGGAACCTTAGGGTTCCGGGGAACACCGGTTGAGAAACGCTGCACTTAGTTAAGAAAATTGATTCGCTAAGCTAAGAAAGTTGATTCATGCTAGACATTTTTTTCTCGCCAGAATCTACCTTACATATTTCTAAGTGTACCATTTGTCCATGTTTTACTGTTATATCTGGTCTGGTGCCCCTGTTATATAGTAACAGATTCTTGAAGAAATCCAAAGAAAAATGTTTATTGTCCTGACTTGGCATCTCTGCTTCAGTCGATTTTCCACCGCCGTAATGGAGCTTCCCTGTATCTATTCTACAAATATTTCCATGGCAATTTTTCTGATGAGTTTTCCTCTATTGTACCTAGACTTTATGAATTTGAGCACGGTACTAGACAATTTTTCTCGCCAGAATCTATCTTACATATTTTTTCTCCAGAATCTATCTTATATATTTATAAGTCTACCATTCGTCCATGCTTTGAATATTGCTGCCACATCCGGTCTGGAGCTTCATTTATGGATTCAGATATCCATGATAAAATCGATAGAAGACTATGCAATGTTACTGATCCTGACCTGGCATCTCAGCTTCTTTCAATTTCCCCACAGCCATAACTTAGCTTCTCTGTGTCTTGTCTATGAATATTTTCATACGCACATTCGTTCTATGGTACCCTAGACTTTATTTTTATTTTTCCTTGCATGTGTATTTCACTTCATTTCATTGTCTTCCTTCATTAACTGTGTTGCATTCTGGGAAACATTGAATATTAACATCTCATATTCTGTGACAGACTTTTTCAGGCAACAGCACGAATATAAATGTAAAAATTATATTAATTGCTAGATCCGCAGCGAATAATGTTGGTTCACTGTGTCATGATAGACAAATTTTCGCGCCAGAATCTTATATATTTATAAAACTACCATTCGTCCATGCTTTGAATATTTCTGCTACATTCGGTCTGGAGCTTCATTTATCGATTCAGATATCCATTATAAAATCGTAAGAAGATGTTGTGTACTTAAAAAGGTTAAAAACAGACAAAGGTGGTACTTGAGTAGAAGGAACAGTCACAAGGGCGTAGATGAAAGAAAGAAAGGTTTATTGTAAAAGAGAATACACTACTGAAAGATAAGGAATCGACGAACACTTCCCGAAGCCAGTCAGAGAGACACACAGACTGAACAACTCTGGTATGTCCTGTGCACACTACATATATTACTGATATAGTCAGTCTAAAATAGGTAATAGAGAGAGTGGAAAATACCATTACAACGGGAGAGTACGCAATGTTACTGGTCCTGATTTGGCATCTCAGCTTCAGTCAATTTTCCCACAGCCATAACGTAGCTTCTCTGTGTCTTGTCTATGAATATTTTCATACGCACATTTGTTCTATGGTACCCTAGACTTTATTTTCTATTTTTCCTTGTATGTGTATTTCACTTCATTTCATTGTCTTCCTTCATTAACTGTGTTGCATTCTGGGAAACATTAAATATTAACATCTCCAAATCTGTGACAGACTTGTTCAGGCAACAGCATGAATATAAATGTAAAAATTATATTAATTGCTAGATCCGCAGCGAATAATGTTGGTTCACTGTGTCATGATAGACAATTTTCCTGTCCTGAATCTGTCTTACATATTTATAAGTCTACCATTCGTCTTTGCTTTGAATATTGCTGCCACATCTGGTCTGGTGCTCCTGCTATATATTTAGAAATTCTTGTTAAAATCCAAAGCAGAATCTGCAATGTTATTGGTCCTGACATGACATCTCGCTTTCAGTAGCTTTACTACCGTAACAAAGCTTTCCCGTGCCTTTTCTATAAATGCTTTCATGGTAATTGTTCTGATGGACTTTCAAGAACAGCCTTCCTCTATCCCCACCTTTTGAATTTGTGCCACATTTTTCTATTTTTCAAAATAAATATAACATGATATCTATGTTACTTAGACTTTATGAATTTAAGCGCAGTACTAGATTGGCAGCTAGGTCTCATCGTTTTACAGTTGAAATGGCTAGATGTAACCGTAAGTTCTATGCTAACAGTTTCTTCTATCACACTTCTTGCTTATGAAACTCTCTTCCAGCTTTTTGCTGCCCAGTCAAATTTGACCTTCAAACATCTAAATGGAATGTCAACCATTATCTTCTGTCTTCTTAATTCTTATTCTTTTATTGTCTTCTCTCCTTAATAGTATTTTTTCTCATATTCTCTAACATCCAGTAACACGTTGAGTCTTAGTGGCTTTATTGCCTTGCTTAGGGTGGAATGATTTTTTTTTTAAATAACTAAAATAACCTAGCTATTTCAGTCTATTAATGCAGCTATGAAAGTGTACATTTAATCTTGTATCACTTGCGGAGGTGCTGGCTGAAAATTGGATCACCAAATTCTAATTATTTATGGCTTTCTGGTCACAAATGAGAAGAAAGCTATGCCAGATTGTAGTAAAGGTTTATGAGAAAGGCTTCTTGATTAATACTCAACGGCGAGACATCTTTTATATTAAGATATCCTAACGCCAACTTGAATGTTCCGTCCTTGCTGTGCTTTTTATCTGACGATCTCATGCACCTTTTTAATTGCTTTCATCGTTTTTATTTGCAATTATTTTTCGGTTCTTTTTTGTTTTTATGTGATAATGAAATTAATCGATTCTGTTGATCCGAAATCTACAAGATCTCATTTTTTTTTTTTACTTTTTCACACAGCCATTTTTTTTTTTTTTTTTTTTTATAAATTTATTTATTTATTTTGATTTATTCAATTTTATTTTTTTCCTTCATGTTTTTTTCCTTTCGTTTCGTGTTTCTCGTTTTATTATAACTTCGAGATTTCGTACCTTCGTACAATTCTTGTTTAAATTATTTTATTTACTTATTTGCCTAAAACTACATTCATTGATTGATTCATTCTTTCTTTCTTTTGTGATTCTTTTCACCTTTTTCTTTCTTCCTTTTTTCTTTGTCTTCTTTTTTCTTTCTTTATGCATTTTCTTACTTTTGTTCCTTCAGTGTTTTCTTTCTTTCTCTCTTTCTTTCTTTCTTTCTGTGTCATTTTTTCTTTTTTCTTTCATCCTTCCTTTCTTCCTTCCTTTCTTTGTTTTCTTTTTTCTTTCTTTATGTATTTTCTTTCTTTTGTTCCTTTTGTTTTCTTTCTTTCTTTCTGTCAGTTTTTTCTTTCTTTTGTTCTTTACGTGCTCTTCTTTCTTTTCCTTCCTTTTTTCTTTCTTTCTTTACACATATTCAGTTTTTTTCTTTCTTTTTTGGTGTTTCTTTCTTTCTTTGTTCCTTTCTTTTTTCCGTGTCCTCTTTCTATTTTCTTTTTTTGTTTCTTTGTTTTGTTCTTTCCCTGCATTTCCTTCTTTCTTTCTTTGCACATATACAGTTTTTTTTCATTTTAATTTTTCTTTCTTTTTTCGTTAGTGATTCTTTCTTATTTTCTTTCTTTCTTCGTTTTTCGTTCTTTTTGTCATATTTTTCCCTCTTTACATAATTTCTTTATTTTCTTTCTTTTGTCTTTTCTTTCTTGCTCTGTCATTTCCTGCCTTCTTTTTCTCTATTTCTTTCTCTCTTTTCTTCTTTATATATTTTTCCTTCTTTATTCAGTTTTTCTTTTTCCTTATTTTTTTTTAATGTTTCTTTATTTCCTATTTTCTTTCTTTTTTTATATCTATTCTTTTCTTTCTTTTCACACATCCCGATTTTCTTTTTATATTTTCTTTCTTTCTTTCTTTCTTTCTTTCTAATGTTCCGTGCATTTTCCCCTTTACATTATTGATTTTGTTTCTTTCTTTTTTAGCCTTTTATTATTTGTTACTTTCTTTTTTTCTTTTTCCTTGCTTTTTATTTATATTTCTATTTTCTCTTTCGTTCTTATTCAAATGTTTACTTACTACATTTCCGGTTTCCTTTTGTTTCCTTCTGTCGTCTCAACATTCCTTCCGATTTCTTCATATCTCCCTCCCCCAACACCCAAATTCGGTATTCATCCATTTTTTTTCATTCCTGATTCTACTTTATTTTTTCACTTTCAGAAATGCTTCATATTTCTAATCCGATAAGATTTTTCCTGAATAAAGTCGCGCAAATACTTAAAAAAAAAAATTCTTCAACTAAATAAAGAAAATCGTTTTTCACCGGAAGTTTGATTAATGTAAACGTTTTACTTTAAAAGCAAGTCAGCCTACAAGAAATGGCGCTGATATTGGCATAAGAAAAAAAAAATCGTAACACCTTGTAGAGAGTCAGATGGTTGGATAAACGCGTGGATTTCCTATAGTGACAGATTCAAGCAGTCAAGATTATTTGACAAGATTTGGAAAGAGAATGTGTCAATGAGATCGAAAGTCAGGTGAAATGGCTTCAAAAAAGAATAAAAAGTAAAAAATGGTTGAAATTTCACATTTTACGTCGAAAAAGTCGATTAGGTATTTACTTATGTGGTTTAAAATTGACGGTCATGTTTAAGTATTTCTGAAATTGCATTTTACTTATACATATATGAAATATACTCATACATATAAAAAATTTACTTATACATGTATAAAATTTACTTATACCTATATATAATTTACTAATACATATGTAAAATACGGGGAGCCATAAATTCCTCAGCCATTTTCATTTTTATGTTGAATATCTCCTGAATGATGAACTAAATGTAAAATTGAATAAAGTCAACAATTGATCTTTTATTTCCAATGCTATAAATGAAAATTATATTCAATGAAATTAATTTTTAAATGAAACAATAATAAAGAAGACAATATCTAATTCCTTAAAGAATCAATGAAACGTAACAAACACATTCATAAACCCAACACACACACACACACACACACACACACACACACACACACACACACACACATATATATATATATATATATATATATATATATATATATATATATATGAAATAAAAAAAGAAAGAACAGTAAGATATATAATCCGGTGTTCTTTAATTGCAAAATTAAATTCGTGGCTTTTAGCTTCCATTTTTGAAACATGGTTAGAACTGTGTAGCGGAAAAAACATATTTTAAATCAATTAATTTATAATATATATATATATATATATATATATATATATATATATATATATATATATCTATATAAATTTCAGGTGCACTTCAATTTACATTACATGAATCATTCATACAAAAAACAGATATAGAAGTTAATGATTTAAATGGTGAGAATACATCTTCGCAAACAATTTTAATAAAGTACATTAACCCCGAACCTGTGATAAATGTTATGATCCCTGTTTATAAATTCAAGTTGCAAAGTTCAAGATCTTTTTTAATTTTTTACAAGCTTTCGTCTGTTCCTACAGACATCTTCAGTTATGGAAATAGATTTGTTTTCGTTTTTTACTTCTCGGTAATAAAAGCATTTTTTCGGATTACATCTCTATTTTCGTTGTTTTTTTATTGCCGAGAAGTAAAAAACAAAAACAAATCTATTTCCATACCTGAAGATGTCTGTATGAACAAACGAAAGCTTGTAATAAATATGGGGACAAAGATGAAGACAGTAGTGCGAATAATGAAAATAGTGTACATAATACCTCATCTCAAAAACATAGACAAATACTGAAGGACCGAAACGTTGTAATAAATATGGCGACAAAGATGAGGGAAATAGTCCGAATAATGTAAATAGTGTACATAATACCTCATCTCAGAAATATAGACAGATACTGAAGAGCCGAAACGGTGTAATAAATATGGCGACAAAGATGGGGACAATAGTCCGAATAATGTAAATAATGTACGTATTACCACATCTCAGAAATATAGAAAGATACTGAAAGGTCGAAATATTGTAATAAATATGGGGACAAAGATGAGGACAATAGTGCGAATAATGGAAATAGTGTACATAATACCTCATCTCAAAAACATAGACAAATACTGAAGGACCGAAACGTTGTAATAAATATGGCGACAAAGATGTGGACAATAGTCCGAAGAATGTAATTGATATACATATTACCTCATCTCAGAAATATAGGCAGGTACTGTGAGGCAGAAACTTTGTGATAAATATGGCGACAAAGATGAGGACAATAGTCCGAATAATGTTAATAATATACATAATACCTCATCTCAGAAATATAGACAGATACTGAAAGGCCGAAACGTTGTAATAAATCTGGCGACAAAGATGAAGACAATAGTCCGAATAATGTAAATAGTGTGCATAATACCTCATCTTAGAAATATAGACAGATACTGAAAGGCCGAAACGTTGTAATAAATATGGCGACAAAGATGAGGACAATAGTCCGAATAATGTAAGTAATGTACATAATACTTCATCTCAGAAATATAGACAGATACTAAAGGGCCGAAACGTTGTAATAAATATGGCGATAAAGATTAGGACAATAGTTCGAATAATGTAAATAATATACATAATACTTCATCTCAGAAATATGACAGATAATAACAGTTTAGATAATTCTGAACTAGTATGACGTCATGCATGATATCGATCTGAAAGTATCGATCTGTCGAGGCTATTACACGTGCAGAACATGACTCGATATTTTAGGTCAATGTATTGATTTTGTAGTAGCTTGCGGTGTTGTGGGAAACTACCTCTATCGGAGCCTATTCTGTGTTCATTGTCTTTATCTTGTTATCTGCCATGAAATTCGTGAAGTTGAGAGATTTGCAAGTAAGGTTTATATAGACTATAGAGGTAACATTCAAAGAGATACAGACCTCGTTTATTTGTATTCCAGAAGTACTTTGATAACGTGAAAGTCTTGTGACCCCTAGATAGCATAACCTTCTTTCAGCGCTCTGTGGTGTATTATCAAAGTGAGAGTTTAACATGAACGATACCAGAATACCCATCATTTGAAGGACGCCGTTCGTAATGCCTTTGCAATAATCAACAAAGCAGATCGTAAAAATATCATACAATACATTGCGCCGCATCATTTTGTGCCACGAAAATGATGTTCATACAGATCTTCTCAATGTGTGACATCGTCAGTGAAAGTGGAAAAAGTGAATCCAGTACATGTGCTTTATATTGTTGTTCTAATTAGTGACAAGACTTTCGGACCAAACCTTACTATGGCCAAGAAATGTTTAATACTAAAGAACAATAGAAAATTGATCCCTCACTTTTATCATCCTTTCATTTGATCACATAAGGATGTTTTGTAATTTCATCTATGAATCTACAGTATGGTCCGAAAGTCTTGTCACCCATACATAATATATTCTATTTCAACGCTCTGTGGAGTATTATCAAGTGGTGAGTTTCACATGAACAAGACCAGAATACCCATCAGTTGAAGGATGCCGTTCGGAGAGTCTTTGCAACAGTCAACAAAGCATAGGACATGGCGTCGCATCATTTTGTGTCACAAAAATGATGGCGTTCATACAGACTTTCTCCATGTTTGACAACGTCAGTGAAAAGGAATAAACTGAATCCAGTACATGTGCTTTGTATTACTGTATTACATGTTGTTCTAATGTTCTCATTACTTTTTGGTAGGGGGTGACAAGACTTTCGGACCATCCTCTGATATGCCCAAGAAGTGAGGTATGTGTTTAATACTAAAGAACAATGCAAAACCGATCCCTCACTTTTTATCATCATTTTCATTTCATTTGATTAACTATGAGAATGTTTTATAATTTCATCTATGAATCTACAGGGTGGTCGAAAGTCTTGTCACCCCGACATAATATAATTTTTCTATTTCAGATGGCTGACACGAAAATGTTGGGGGTTCATCCAGACCTTTTCGATGGGTGACAGCGTCAATGAAAGTGAATAAACTGAACCCAGTCCATGTGCTTTGTATTACTGTATTTTCTTTTGCTCTCAATGCATTTTGGTATGGGGTGACAAGACTTTCGGACCACACTGTACATTGAAATGAAAGTTATATATTGATAGCGTGATGTTATTTCTACAGGGTGATCCGAAAGTCTTGTCACCCATACATAATATAATTTTCTATTTCAGATGGCAGACACGAAAATGATTCATCCAGGTCTTCTCGATGTGTGATAATGAAAGTGAATAAAATGAATCCATTACATGTGCTTTGTATTACTGTATTACATATTGTTCTAATGTTCTCATTACTTTTTGTTAGGGGGTGACAAGACTTTCAGACCACTGTGTGTGTGTATATATATATGCAACAGCATCAAGAAGAAGAAGAAGAAGAAATAAAGAACGAACGAACGAACGAACGAACGAAAGAAAGAAAAGAAAAGAAAGAACGGAATAAAGAAAGAACGAAAGAAATAAACAAAGAAGGAAAGAAACAAAGAACAAAATAAATAAAGAAAGAAAGAACGAAAGAAAGAAAGAAAGAAAGAAAGAAAGAAAAAGAAAATGAAAGAAAGAACAAAATAAATAACGAAAGAAAGAACGAACGTACGAAAGAAATAAGCAAAGAAAGAACGAAATAAAGAAAGAACGAAAGAACAAACGAACGAACGAAAGAAAGAAAGAAATAAAGAAAGAACGAAAGAAAGAAAGAAAGAAAGAAAGAAAGAAAAAGGAAAAGAAAAAGAAAGAACGGAATAAATAAATAAAGAAAGAACGAATGAACGAACGAACGAAAGAAAGTAAGAAAAAAAGAAAGAAAGAAAGAAAGTAAGTAAGAAAGAAAGAAAGAAAGAAAGAAAGAAAGAAAGAAAGAAAAAGAAAGAACGGAATAAATAAATAAATAAAGAACGAATGAACGAACGAACGAAAGAAAGAAAGAAAGAAAGAGAGAAAAAGAAAAAGAAAGAACGGAATAAATAAATAAATAAAGAACGAATGAACGAACGAACGAACGAAAGAAAGAAAGAAAGAAAGAAAGAAAGAAAGAAAGAAAAAGAAAGAAAGAACGAAATAAATAAAGAAAGAAAGAAGGAAAGAACGAACGAACGAAAGAAAGAAAGAAAGAGAGAAAAAGAAAAAGAAAGAAAGGACGAAAGAAATCAACAAAGAAAGAACGAAAGAAAGGACGAAATAAATAAAAAAGAAAGAAAGAACCAATAAATAAATAAATAAATAAATAAACAACTAATATTTGTAATGTTAATTTCTCAACTTAGAAATTTGGACAACTTTAGGCAGTGTTTCTCAACTTTTATTTTACTTTAGGTTGAACTTTTTGAATAACTAAATCTCTGGGAACCACTTTAAATTTTAATAAGGAAACACTACTCATGAAATTTGAAAATATAAAATTTTGGTTTAGTATTCTCAAAGAGGATTATCGGTTAAGATTAGAAGTTTAACTTTAAGTATGCCTTTGGCGGACAGACTATATTTCATCATTCAACTGTGTTCCTGTTTCCGAACAGAACGCAACTCAATTTTGTCTCTATCTTCGGAGAGAGCGCAACTGAAAATATTTTTGAAAAGTGCCCGGTCTCGGGGGAATGGTTGACCGCGGCAGTACCCACCACCTCATTCCATTAAAAATGGGGGATCGATATTAATACCAATGCCAGCGGAACCGACGGTTGCGGGTTTGGTTTATTTTTTAACCTGGTCCGGGTGCATGCCCTCGGGATCCTCACATTAAATTGACTTTTGTCACATTCTCATAGAGTAGGACGGCAAGTAAATACTAAGTATGCTTGTGTGAAGCCTGTGCTTGGTGTGTTTTGACAAAGAATTCTTTTTAAATATAAAATTTTTTATAAAGATTTCTTTTTAAATATAAAAATAAATCATAAATTACTCTTTAAGTTGAGGCGCAACTGGCTATATTTCAGGGCGCATTTGTGCACCCGGGTGCTCCCGGTTGAGAAACGTTATCTTAATGGCCTTTCAAAATACGGTTCAAATGATGAACGACTTCATATAAGATTTGCCAGCGGTGCGTAGAAGAAGTAGTCAACTGCTAGAAGTGAGTCAAGTGAATTCCACAATGAATCTCCGACTGTGGGATATCTATCAACCGCCCCACGCGGTCAGGTGTGGAACAAGGCCGAATTTAATGTGGGCTATACGAGCCTGTAGGCTCGGCCAAAAATTTCCCGTAGATCCTGTATAAAACGGGTTCGGATAGCTGTTTTCCGAGATGAGACTCTGCCCTTCGACATAACCTCGTCTGGGGACCCTCTCTGGCCGGAGGCAGAGAGTTTGACCAGAACAGCTGAAGACGAATCTCCAATTGCAGGCCAACATACAGTATTTACTACTGTGTTACCTCTAATGATTCGTTCTGTTTGGTTTCTTAAAGTTGATTAGCGGTACAGTTTTTATTTAAAGAGATTTATAAAATATCTGCTATTTTATTTTAAAGAGCCCGATAATAAACTGATTTAAATCCCTTGGGGAATGCAAAAGGGAAATCATTATCCACTCCTTAAAGATTAAGCAATTTAGAATCCAGTTTAAAATATCAAA
Source organism: Acanthosepion pharaonis (assembly GCA_903632075.3). Taxonomy (NCBI): domain Eukaryota; kingdom Metazoa; phylum Mollusca; class Cephalopoda; order Sepiida; family Sepiidae; genus Acanthosepion; species Acanthosepion pharaonis. Next base: position 689,290 of record CAHIKZ030001016.1, read on the forward strand.
TGACAAAGATTTGACTTAGAAATGGAAGCATTTTAAAAACAAAGATTTCTTTTTAAATATAAAAATAATTCATAAATTACACTTTAAGTTGGGGCGCAACTGGTTATATTTCAGGGCGCATTTGTGCATCCGGGTGCTCCCGGTTGAGAAACGTTATCTTAAAGGCCTTTCAAAATACGGTTCAAATGATGAACGACTTCTGATCCAAGCCCCGATCATTGGAGAATTCTGGTAGCAAACAGTGTAAATAAATAAAAGCACAAATATTAAAGACAATAGGTCTACTTACAAGAATGCAAGCATTCGATGATAGTAGTCGCATCAATATAGTATCCTCCACAAAGAATACATGTAAGATGAGGATTGATCTCAGAGATTTTTAGCCGCCCTGTGCGGTACATCTCCGCAACTGCAAAGGAAAATAAAAAGGAATTTATTAAAATATCTGGAAAGGAAAAATAAGCAAAGAAAATAAAGTATAAATTAATAGTAATTCAGTAAGTATTCCACCGCCTTTTTGGCTGGGATCAAAGTGTAGTATCTGGTTGGTTGATTTCATTTTTGATATATCAACACCTCTATGGGTTATTTAATGCTGAAATTTTAATATTTTGACTGGTTTGGTTGTTTTTGTTTAGCAGCATATCAACTTCTACGGGTTATTTAATGCACAATGTAAATATTTGGAATGGTTTGGTTTGGTTGTTTTTGTTTAGCGACATATGGTTTATTTAATGCCGAAATCTAAATATTTTGATTGGTTTGATTTGGTTGATTTTGTTTAACGGCATATTGACCTCTATGAGTTATTTAATGCCGAAATCTAAATATTTTGATTGGTTTAGTTTGGTTGATTTTGTTTAGCGGCATATCAACCTCTATGGTTTATTTAATGCTGAAAACTAAATATTTGGATGGATTTGGTTTGGTTGCTTTTGTTTAGCGGCATATCAAACTCAAATGCCGAAATCTAAATATTTTGAACACAATTTTTATGGCTTCAACTAAATATATTTTAAGTGCAATCGTATGCCTTCAGCTACAGATAAAATGTATTGCTGGTAATTTTGCTTTTAGAAATGCATTGTTGGTCATTTTACTGTAAATAAGTATTGCTGGTAATTTTACTATAAATATGAATTGTTGGTAATTTTTCTTATATAAAAATGTATTTTTATGCTTTCATCGTGATTTGTTTTGTTTGTTTTGTTTTGGTTTGATTTGTTTTATTTTACGGCATATCAACATCAATGTATTATTTAATGCAGACAAGATTTTTATTGCTGGTAATATTTTTTCAAAAATTTATTGTTCGTAATATTTATTCTTTCAAAAATGTATTGCTGGTAATAATTGTTTCCTTTTAAAATTCATTGCTGGTAATAATTCAAAAAATGTATTGCTGGTAATATTTTTTCTTCAAAAATGTATTGCTGGTAATAATTGTTTCCTTTAAAAATTCATTGCTGGTAAAATAATTCAAAAAATGTATTGCTGGTAATATTTTTTCTTCAAATATGTATTGCTGGCAATAATTGTTTCCTTTAAAAATTAATTGCTGGTAATAATTTGTTTTACAAAAATGTATTGCTGCTACTAAAAACCAATTTTTACACTTTCATAGTGTTTTGACCCCAGTTTAGGGGTTAACTATTTGCCCATAGCTGAGACCCTAACGGGGGCTACCACCCCGGGTCAGGGTGGACATTGGAACACCAGCAATTAAGAGGTGGTTCCGTGCTCTTCAAAACTTCCTGACCAGAGGCCTTGCTGTCGGATGTAGTTTATCGTCTTACCCAGGAACCGGATGTAGTTTATCGTCTTATCAAGGATGATGTTTTGATTAGTGGGTTTACTATTCGCCCATACCTGGGACACTAACGGGTGCTACCAACCCGGGTCAGGCTGGACTAGGTAACAACAGTAATTAAGAGGTGATTCCACTGCTCAATACGTCCAATCTCCCGATCAGAGTCTTTGCTGCCGGATATAGTTTATCGTCATACCCAGGACTATATAGTATCTGCCCTCGGGCGGATAAATTACATTTCGTCTCTCAGGTGTGTCTCTGCTTTCGGACAGAGCGCAGGTGAAAATATTATTGATATTAATGGTCTCAGGTACAAAAAAGATACACTTTTTGGAAATGAGCGTGTTATCTAGCCTGATCAACAATTTGAACAAGGCCAGCATGCTCAAACCCTCGGCCACGATGACTTGTGACTTTGTGCTAGCACAGCTATCGACAGCCCTCAAGAATTCAGTCTAGCCAATTGAACTTAGCTATCGACTCTTTCTTACTGAGAAAACATCACAAGCCTCTCACTGCTCTATTACTATTTGCTATATACATATATATATATACACACACACACACAAACACACACACATATATATATATATATATATATATATATATATATATGTATATATACATTATGAAATGGACAAAGTCCGACAATTATTTAAGACATTTTTTTATGTTTACACGTTCTTTTTATAGATACAAATAATTAAGTAAATGCTATGTTTATAATAAACAGTATTAATAACATTTACCGGCCTGAATGTCCGAGAAATTTTCAATGAAAATATGCGTCCTTCGACAGGAATCGAACCTGTATACTATACGGAACCGTGATATAGCCTGACGTGCCTTAATCGTTTCGGCCACAGAGGAACGTTCGGTTAAAAACAGTAAAATCAACCTTGCTAAGGACGAATATTTTCTATGAAAATTTCTTGGACATTCAGGCCGGTAAATGATATTAATACTGTTTATTATAAACAGAGTATTTACTTAAATATTTTTTATCTATAAAAAGAACATATAAACATAAAAAAATGTCTTATATATATATATATATATATATATATATATATATATATATAGCTGGTCACTCGTATTCATTTATTATGGCGGCTAGCCAATCCCTATTGCAGACGCTTGCTCAGGTGCGTTTTGTGTTTATTCAACACTCACAGAGCCCAACTATGGCTTATCCTGGAACTATGCTGAGCAGACCTTAGTTACAATTTACAGGAGAGAGCGTGTTATCTAGCGTGGTCAACAATTTGAACAAGGCCATCACGCTCAAACCATCGTCGACGATGACTTATGAAAAGTCAAGTGAAAATATTATGGATAGGTGCCTGGTCTCGGGAAACAGCTGCCCCCGGCAATACAGGTATCATTACACTAAATAGGGTGTGGGGACCGGTAGTAGTACGATGCCAGTGGGACCAACGGTTGCTGAGCTGGGTTATTTTTGGACCTGGCCCCGGTGCACGCTTACGGGCTCCCCACATTAAACTGACCTTGTGTCATACCCTGCCAGCGTGGAGTGGCAAGAAAATACAATTTGTAGCAGCTCTTCTTAACTTAAACATTCGCTTGTATATCCTTACGATTTCGATCATTACGCTTAGGACGAAAGTTAAGCAATGTTGAGCCTGGTCAATACTTAGATGGGTGGACGATTGGGAATACCAGGTACTGTAAGCTTGGATGTTCAGGTGGTATAATGAATAATAGCTAATTGTTAATCGGTGAGTCGAGTTACAATTCCAGTTGGGTTCGTTACTTAAGCGCAAATACCCTTGTGAAAGGTATGAGTCCACCTCTTTCCCCCAGGTATGGGTTAATTAGTAATACTTATATCACTAAACTAGTATCTAAAAACATTCTTACCGTCTAAAAATATCTTCTAGTTTTAAATAACCTGAAAAAAAGGATGATAAGCCGTAGAAAACGAATCAATCAACAAAAAATCGATAATGGTGAGATTCGAACCCCGGTCTCTTGCTCAATGATAGAATGATACCAATGACAGAAGATCCGTAAGACCCCAAAACCATGGTGAAGTCTCAAACACCGAATCACTTCAGAAATACGATAAGAGGTGAGGTATGTTATTATGAATTAATCCTTAGACAAGATACACTAAGTTTTACTAAGTAAAACACAAGGCCTGAAGTGCTGGGTACAAAGTAAGAATAATACTCGCTATACATTACTAAGTGTCTCCTGGACAGTAATAGCTTCCATATTGATTAGTTTCGATAGCGATACGTATTATGGTTTTACTAGTCCTCTATTCCCAGTCAAACGCACCCAGTGGCCAATGAAATATTAGAGACAAGACCCTTGCACAAAAGGACACGATAACAGAATGAATATGGAAGATATCAGCTTCGCCCATGGTGTGCCGCGTGCAACCTTTTCGTAATTGAATCTATTATGCTAAACAACAATAAAATTGAATTAAAGCGATCGCATTCTGTTTTAAATTTTTACAATCAACTCCCTTGACGATTGAATATAATGTCTGAAAAATCCAGAATATGAATAAGATAAAATGAACATTTCATTTTATTAATTATTTTTATTTCTTCTTGGATGTAAAGTTATAGATTTAATTGTTTAAAGATTTAATCATTGTTAAGTTAGAGATTTAACTAAAACCGTGTTGTAACCTAAGGAAGGTTACTCAATAGAATAATCAAACGAAGGTTGGTAATGAAAGATAATACTTAGGACAAGAACAATACATATAAGATTTGCCAGCGGCGCGTAGAAGAAGTAGTCAACTGCTAGAAGTGAGTCAAGTTAATTCCACAATGAATGTAGGATATCTATCAACCGCTCCACGCGGTCAGGTGTAGAACAAGGCCGAATTTAATGTGGGGTATACGAGCCTGTAGGCTCGGCCAAAAATTTTCCGTAGATCCCGTATAAAACGGGTTCGGATAGCTGTTTTCCGAGATGAGACTCTGCCCTTCGACATAACCTCGTCTGGGGACCCTCTCTGGCCGGAGGCAGAGAGTTTGACCAGAACAGCTGAAGACGAATCTCCAATTGCAGGCCAACATACAGTATTTACTACTGTATTAATGTGAATGGGAACATAACTATTATCGTCCGTAGGTATGCTACAACAAACCGGAAACCCAATCCTAAACAGGAAGCAAGCGACAAACTTCTACTCCTGTTAAAAAAAAAAAATGGGGAGAAGTGTGAACCGGACGATAGGTTCCCCTGTAAGTTGACCAGACGATAGGGTCACTTTTGATCTATAGTAGAGGTTTATCTCTTGTTTCCTGTTTGTTTCTGGTTCTTTCTAAATCATACTTCAAATTCTAACGTCTCCGCCTATACTCAGGAAATTTATACGATTATTGGGTTTCCGGTTCCTTCTGAAGTCTTTTCCTTCCCTTTCACTACCAGTAGCCTCCCTCACCCCTACGTCTTGCGTCATAGTGGTGTTGTCCTCTTGCTTGGGGTGAATTGATTTAAAAAAAAAAAGAAAAGCAGTTCGAACCCGTCATCATGTCATCTGACAATAAAGATAAAAACACACACACCAAAAACAAAAAACAAAACAACAAAAAAAAAAATATACTACTAATGTCTTTCAGGACGCAGGAAGCTATTGAGTGCTACAGAATATGAGAAAAAACACCACTAAGCTTTATCGTTTGTTTCCTGCTTAGGATTCTGTTTCCGGTTCTTTCTAAATTCTACTTCAACTCTAGACTTCTAACATCTCCACCTAAACTCTAAAATGTATACTATTATTGAATTTCCGGACTCTTCTGAAGTTTTTCTTTCACTTTCACTACCAGTAGCCCTTATCCTTGGGTCACAGTGGCGTTGTCCTCTTGCTTGGGGTGAATTGATTAAAAAATAAAAACTATGAAAAGCGGTACGAATCCGTCACCATATCCTCTGAAAATGAATATAAAACACCAAAAAGTACACTATTAATGTCCTTCGGGACGCAAGAGTGCTACAGAATATGAAGAAGAAAAAACACCACTTAGGAGAGAGAACAATAAAAGAACAGGAATTAAGAAGTCAAGATAACGATTGACATTGCATTTAAATCATTGAAGATTAAACTTGACTGGAAAGCAAAAAAAGAATCCCACAAGCAAGAAGTGCGAAAGCCAAGTGAGTGACAATAAAGCCACGAAGACGCAAGATGCTATTGAATGCTACAGAATAAAGAGCAAAAAACGAAACAAAACAAAAAACACCACTAAGCTTTATCGTTTGTTTCCTGCTTAGGATTGTGTTTCCGGTTCCTTCTAAATTCTACTTCAACTCTCGACTTCTAACATCTCCACCTAAACTTTAAAATTTATACTATTATTGAATTTCCGGTTCCTTCTAAAGTTTTTTTCCTTTTTCACTAACAGCAGCCACCCCCCTTACTTTAAAATGGCGTTGTCCTCTTGCTTGGGGTGAATTGATTAAAAAAAAATGTTAATTTTATTGCACACACACACACACACACACACACACACACACACACACACACACACACACACACACACACACACACACACACACACACACACATGTTTTTATGTGTGTTTCATTAAAAATGACTGACAAGTTACTTCTGTAAAGATGTTTTCTGTTATTCTTTTGTGTGAACAAGAGATTTCTTTATTTTTTGCGTGCAGAAATTGCCCAAATGATTCATTTTACCCATACTCAGCCTCTCCGCAAAAAAAAACCCAAAAATGTTTGCGCACAAGAAAAACAAGAGAAAAAAAAAACTTAAGAGAAGTGCCTGGTCAGTTGTTTTAATAAAATTTTTATTCAAGAGAAAAATTGCTGTCCAAATAAACAATTATATATTCTGGGTGAACCAGCAAAATTGTCCATCCCACAAAATGCTTACCCCCCCTGCCACTAAACTAATTGAGTTTCTTTTTTCCAGGTTTTCAGATAAGACGTTTAGCCATCTTCACATCATTTGTAATTGAGTTATTCAGTTACAAAGAGAACAGGTTAAATATGTTTTATGTCAGCCTAACTATGTCTTCCCAAATGAGCAATGGTGAGAGGAAAAAAAGATCATTCAAGCCTTCAGTAATGGTACGAACATTCATACTCTGGGGTCCATCTTCAAAGTCCATTCAAGAACCATCAAGAGAACGGTGAATGTTTAAAAAAGAGGGAACAGTAGAGAGGAAAACTGGATCAAGGGGTCACAGCATTAAGTGGAGTCATTATTTTAAACTAGAGTCAAATACCTCCTTATTGCTCAAAGTAGAATCAAATAATGTGATAAAAACCTCGGAGAATTCCAGTATGATATCTTTAATCATTTCTAAGATACAACGTTTCAAATCTTAATCTAACAATTGGTTGGTTCCTCGAAATTATCATCTCATTAATAAATAAATGGAGCGTCTACTCCTCTATAAATGATGCTTAAATTATTAACAATCTCTCGCTTTAATAACTAAAGTTTCCCTTATATATATATATATATATATATATTAGTAACTATATTCGGTTGGTGGAAAAATCCGGCTGACGCAAATCATATATATCGTTATACATTATTAAATGTCTACTGGGTTAGCTCATTAACCATTACGCCACAGTAATCGCTTCCAGGTGAATTAGTTTTGATGTCGATAAGAATTGTTAAGCTTTTAATAGTGCTATATCCTGAGTCAAACACAGACAATGGCCAACGAAATGTTAGAGAGAAGCATCTTTCACGAATCTTCCTGAAGAAGAAAAAAAATATCTTTCACGAATCTTTCTGAAGAAGAAAAAGTTTCCTTTAAAAGAATTCTGATCCGTCATTTTTAAAACCATACATACAGGGTGTATCAAAAATATTCTTATAAACTTTGGGGTCGGGTTTCTCACGCTAAAAACGGACAAAAGTTCATATAAACATATGTCAGCAAATCCTTCGTTTTTGAGTTATTCAGTTTCAACTTTACGGTAGACGCTGTGAAATGTACAATCCAAGATTCAATCCCAAAATAGTTATTAACATCGTTTGTAGTGGCATGGAACCTGTGTCTCAGCAACGCAACAATAAACAGTAAGCAAACGTTGAACGAATCGGTAGCCTTTGGTCTGGAAACGCAATCTAATATAGCCGTGCAGCCTCGTGTCCATTACCATACGCGTGGCCGTTTGTAGCAAACATATCTGCCGACTCACGATATGAATATCCTGCCATTGTCAAACGGAACACTTCTCACTTAACTCATTACTGTAAACGTTAAACGTTGAAGACAGAATAGCTACAAATGTACACGAATGACAAATACTACCTAGTCTACTCAGCGCCATCTACCATAAACTTTCTTTAAAATTGATAACTCAAAAACGAAGAATTTGTGGACATTTTTATATGGACTTTTCTCTGCAGACGAAGATCTTAAATTCAAGATGTGGTTCTATGACGTCATACCACATTGGTTCTATTGCAATACTTCGGTCTATCGCGTGGTATGACGTCATAGAACCGCATTTTGAATTTAAGATCTGCGTGTGCTGTTCCGCGGCCGTTATCGTCGCATAACAATCTTCTCTGTCAAAATAAGAAAATATCATCTTTGACGGTGGATATCTTTGTTTCAGGTCTGTATAACCGTCCTGAAGATGGCTCCTGTAAGTCGAAAGCTTGGGACCAACTTAATAAAAAAAAAACTATCCAAATTTTGAACAAATTTTGTCTTTATTTTCACCAGAAATTAAAACAAACCTTCGAACATTAGAACGGCTCATGATCAGACATAATAGACAATCATTGTCTGTTATATTTAATAATATGTTTTTATATATATATATATATATATATATATATATATATATATATATAAAAGTGAACATAGAAGTCAACACTTAGAGGCGACAGTCTGTTTCATGCTATATGCAATCGTCAGGCCTGACGATTGCATATTGCATGAAACAGACTATGTTCACTTTTATATTTACACACGCTCTATCTCTGATATTGAGCACTTTATTCTATAAATATAGCACACCTTAAGACTATATTTCTTTATATATATATATATATATATATATATATATATATATATATATTTCATTGAATACGACACATAAGGTGCTTTTATTTAGTTTTGTTATTCAGTTTCTCATGCGATCTAATAATAATTAGATCGCATGAGAAATTCTATAAAAAAACTAAATAAAAGCACCTTGTGTGTCGTATTCAATGAAAATGCATGAAAAAGGATTGCTGCCTAAATACACAAACACAAACACGCACGCACACACACACACACACACACACACACACACACACATATATATATATATATATATATATATATATATATATATATATAATGTGCGCATGACCATAACATTATAGAAGAAAAATTCCATAATGGATAATTCCTTACGTTCTAATGAACGCTCAGCACATTGTCAACCATTTTGCATTTAAAAGTATAATGAAAAAATTACGGTAATGGATAACAACGTACATCTTTATATAAATACTTATACTAATGAACACCATATAGTCTTGTACCACTTGCACCCCTGAAGATGATCTTGGAACAAGATCGAAAGTACTTGGGAAATGAAAATAAAAGAAATTTATACAGCTATAGCACATTTCTCTCATCCTTTAACATCAATACACGGAAGGTTATTCGTGAGTATGAACAGATTTTGTTAAAAATTAGCAGACATAATGTCTGTAATTTATTCAATTAAACATGTCTAAAAGAGAATTTGCTGCCTAAATACACACACACACATACACACACACACACACACACACACACACACACACATATATATATATATATATATATATATGTCTGTGTGCGTGTGTATGTGTGTGTGTATGTATAAAGAGAGAGAGATAGAGTGAGGAATCGATAGAGACTCCATTAAATATATACAGATATATGCATTTAATAAGTTCTCTGTTCAACCCACTTCTTAAAATATGACTAAATATCAGGTTTTTTTTTTTTTTTGGTACGTGCTTCATGGTCAGGCAACGTACTTTTCAGCAAACATTGTGGATATAGATTTCTTTATATACATAAATAGATTTCATTAGAAATATATATATTGCTAAGGTTTTACCAGTACTATATTCCTAGTCAAACGCACCCAGTGGCCAATGTAATGGTAAAGACAAGCCTCCCTCACAAAAGGACCCGATAATAGAATGAACACGAAAGATATCTGCTTCGCCCATGGTGTGCCGCGTGCAACTTTTTCGTAATTGAATCTATTATGCTAAACAACAACAAAATTGAATTAAGGCGATCGCATTCTGCTGAGTTAATTTCCCCCAGCTCCTTATTATCGGCAGCTTATTTCAACACCTTCAACCGAGGAACATGGCGGCGAAGATATTCAGTACTAGTCAAGGGAGATAATTTCGTATATCGACTTTTAGACTAGCCTCCGCTCGCCGTAAAATCCCTTACAGATATAGGCGTGTCATAGCTGATGCTTTTCTTTGATTTGATGGCGATAAAGCAAGCTGAAGACTTACTCCCTTATCCAAGACAAAAGCAATACTATTTTTTTTTTTTGAAATCTGATATCAAGTAGTGGACTTTCGGACCAAGTTTCTAGCTTGTTTGTTGGAATTGATGATCATTTTCCTAATATGGCGATAATTTGATAGCGATAAAGCAAGCTGAAGATTTACTCCCTTATCCAAGATAAAAACAATACTATTTTTTTTTTTAAATCTGATATCAAGTAACGGACTTTCGGACCAAGTTTCTATTAGGTTGGTGCAAAAATAATGACGTAATAATGTCGTTTTTTGACGTATTTTTTAACGTCAAAAAACGACATTATTACGTCATTATTTTTGCACCAACCTAATAGCTTGTTTGTTGGAATTGAAGATCATTTTCCTAATATTGAAACGGAAAAAGAGCC
>CAHIKZ030001016.1:707500-730000 GCA_903632075.3 Acanthosepion pharaonis
GATTTTTGAATTGAATGAACGCTTATTTTGTCCTTTCTGGACAATCATTCTTATAAGATTCTTTTCAAACATGTCGAAGGAAACTAATTTATAAGAGACGGTGGGAGCTAGAATGTTTTGTTCGCCATGACATCTACGCACTGGAAATATCGATTTTTTTATCAAGCTGATCAATGGTGTTAAAACGAATAAATTTGCATCCCGAAAACCTTATTCAAGGTTCAAACATAATATAATATGAAACCTAAACTTATAAAATTAGATTCAGTACTATTCAAATCTCCTTTCGTTATATTCACAAATACCCTCGGGAAAGTTAAGAATTCATCTCCTCTTGGACTTGTATCTGACAAAATCAATGTCTTTCTCCAATAATTGTTAATACACTATTCACTGATAAAAAAAAAAGAAAAGAACAATAATTATTTTGATAATCCAAAATGGCCCACAAAGTATTAAGCTGTAAAAATGCAAATGAGTCAATCAGTTCGAATTTTTCGATAGATTGTTGTTTTTTAACGTGTATATTAACCGTAATGGTTCAGGGATTTTTCCTTTATAGGTACTTTTGCCTTGTGCCAATTTAGACAACACTAAGTAAATAAACAGGATTGTGATAAGTAACAACTTAGGAAGACCAGGACCTGAGGTCGACCTTTAGCCTTGTGTCAGGCTAGGTAATGTTGAGTGAATAATTCAGAATGATAAAAAAGGAAAACAATTTAGGAAAACAATAATTGCTGTTAGGTTCTATTTTCCTGCAAACGTTTATTTGTCTCCATTGAAATGGAACACATTTTACCGGTAAAAAAAAACAAAAAACTCGTGTATAAACACGTACTAAACAGATCTCATCCTGGACGTCATTTGTTCAGAAAAATAAACAGAAGACATGTTTTGACACGATTTTCGACGGCTGTTTTTTTACTAATCTTACTAGTGGGTGCAGTTACAAAGGGCGATAATTGTCAGAAAGTTTTACTAGTGAGATGCAATAAAACAAAAGTTTTGAAACAATGTATTTAGATTCAATAAAGCGGACAGTAAAGAATTCACAGCTAAAATGGCGACCTTTAATCAGTCCGTTACCTCTGTATTTTGTAGATGTTCAATGCTATCTATAATTCATTGATTACTCCTGGTATAATATATATCGGTTTTTGATCAATATCTTTTCATGTTAAAAAAACTTATGTTTTTAATATATTAGTGATATGGAAATAACACTCGGAAGAAAATCTTTGACAACAGAAAGACAAAGATGGCGACGAGAAGCCTATTTGAATACCAAAATTGAAGCAAGACTATCATTTAATAGACAAAGGTACCTGTGCCTCACATAAATGGCTGGAACAAATAAGTCGGTTTCGCAATCATTTCTCAGTCTGATATTTATTAAACAATCTTTTCATGTTAAACATGTTGCGCAAATTAGTACTGGAAAAAAAAAGTAAATCATTCATAGCAGTTCAGTTATGTGCCATGCGTGATACACGCTTTGGCGATCATGTATCTTTCGATATATGACTGACGAGGCAGATTTTATTTTCCGCAGTAGGTTACCATTTCTTTCTGCGGTAAACCAGTTGCCATCTAAGCCGTCCTGCTATTTACCCATAGCTGTGGGGGACAGAAGAAGAGGATTCATACCTTCCCCAAGGGTAGATTGCAGACCCCTGGACAACAAGGTGGTTAGGGAAGACATTGCTAACTAGTGTCCGTTTCGCATTGTCGAGTTCGATAAGGAAGAATAAAAGAGAGGACGATTTCTGGTGTGCTCTTTTTAGGAAGTTTTTTGATCACTGCTATTTTGTATCTGAGTTGGCATTCACTCTTAAATTTAAGGTGGCAAGAGTTTTTGCTGGTAGGCTTTTGATACAATGAGGTGGTAAAAGTAAATTACATGTATATTTGTGTGTGTGCGTTAGAACGTTTTTGAACGCAATGGATTCTACGGGAATGTCGAACTCGTCTCTCGGATTCATCAGTCCGAGCCGCTAACCACTACCACACCGTGCCTCTTATTCCTAGCAGGCAAATTAAAAATAAAAATTCCTATTTGAACGAACTAAATGTTAACATGGAAAACAAATACCTGATTCAAAATTCTTTTGGCAAAGTAGAATCATCGAATTGAAAAGATACGTTTCCATGAACAACTCCTTTTTACAATGTTAGATTTGTTAGTCAAATTTTTACAATAAAAAACAGTGGTCGTTAATATTTTAAGGAAATAATTTTATGAATATGAAAAAAATATACCCGACTAGCGTAGCAGTAGAGTGGAAAATGACGTCAATTGTGAGAAAGTTTTAATCTTGAGATACAATGAAGCGAAGCAATCTGTTGAAATTCATTAAAGCGGAAATCAAGAATTTACAACTAAAATAGAAACCAATGAACCGTTTCATTAATCTGTTCCCTTTATACGTTTAGGCATGTACGCTCTTCAGCGTGGTGTAATGGTTAACAAGCTTGTCTCGCTAGATCAGTTACAACTGAATAGTGAGTTCGATCCTCATTGGGTGCCCCATACGCTCGGCCTTGTACCACATCTAAGATACGCTTAGAAAATCATTTTGGGCACTTCGACGTGATATAATGGGTAGCAAGCTTGTCTCGCTAGATCAATTAAGACTGAATCGTGAGTTCGATCTTCACTGGGCTCCCCATACGTTCGGCCTTGTGCCACATCTAAGATACGCTTAGAAAATTATTTTGGGTACTTCGACATGGTGTAATCGTTAGCAAGTTTGTCTCGCTGAATTAGTTAAGACTGAATAGTGATATCGATCCTCATTGGGTGCCCCTCACTTTCGGCCTTGTGCCGCATCTCAGCAAAGCTTAGTAAATCACTACTTTTTAGATGTTCAATGGTGTCTATAATTCATTGATTACTCCTGCTATTATATAAATCGCTTTTTTACTCAATAGCTTTACAATAGTTTATATGTTTATTATAACAGTGAAATGAAAAAATAGTAACACAACGACAAAGCTTATTTTAAGACCAAGTTAAAGCAAGACGATCACTTGCTACGGTACCTGAGTGCCTCCCATGAAAGGCATGAACAAATAAGACTGCAATCTAAGAAACGTAAGAGTAATGGAACTGATTAATGAAACGGATTATTTTGCTAAGGAACGAATCTTGTCTAAATGCAGATAAACATTTTATTTGTGTAGATTATTAAATGACCAAGAGAATTAATCACTCATAAATTTACTAACTTAAGTTGATTTGCCTCCCTTGATACTACAGATGGGACAGGAAATATATAAATTAATAAATAAGAACTATATAAATAAATACGCATAATTCTTATATGGTTTGATTATTTATAATTTTTTTACTTTTATTTATTTATTTATTTTCGTTTGTGTTTGCTGTTGTCCAATAGCAATTTCAAGTGGATTTTGGTCATCCACAGATATGTCAATTTCCATGAATTCTATTGTCCTTGTCGTGTAGTGTTGTGTTCGATCGATCGTTCACAGACATACGTTTTCCCGCGTCTTCAAACAAACCAGACTCACACGCATGCGCTGTTGATTTCCGAAGTAGAGAAAATCTTTCCTTTCATGTCAAATGATAGTCTTACCGCATAATGAAAGAAACGAAATATTTTTAAACTAGCGCAAAACACACAGTTCTTCCATCCGTCATGTTTTGGTTAAATAAGTGATTCTTACGTTCGGACATCAGAAAGGAAGGATATCCAGCATTGTTCAAAATGAAATACTTCATTAATACAAGCCAGAATAGTAGTGAGTGATGGACAATCTCCTCAAAGATGAAGAAGTGATCTGAAGCAATAGACATACAGTTCTATAGAAGGATACTGTGGATACTATGGTCCGAATATGTGAGCAACGACGAAATGGTGACAAAAAGGAAATTTATACTTAACACCAGGAAGAGAAATTTGAGGTTTCTGTGGCGCGTAATGTGGAAGAAAGGCTTGGAAAATTTGATACTCACAGGACAGATTGAAGGCAAGAGAGCATCACGTAACATACAGTAAGCTTGATTAAATGGCTGGCGGAACAGGGTTTTGGAGAAATAACAAAAAGACAAAATGTATTAAGAGCTACAAAGGACAGGAAATTGTGGAGAGCCATGATCACGTGCATCCTGAGGAGACATGGCACATAAAGAAAAAGACACACACACACACACACACACACACACACATATATGTATATATAATTTATTCGCAAATTATTGCATAAATATGTTATAAAATCACTACAAAAAGCCATTTTGTTTCAACACTTCTGGTGTTTTATCGATATATATATATATATATATATATATATATATATATATATATATATACTCTTGACTCTCCCGTCGAATTCGACGTATGAGGGTCAAGCAGATCCTGGGAAACCGACTGCCCGACAACAGCACATGAGATTTGATTATAGTGCTGAAGGTTTCGTGCAGGACCATCCACACTTTTTGAAGGGTCGAATACAGAGACCTGGTGCACTACAAACGACCCTCCGCAGCTTTTGTATTCAGTGTTGTCCTTCTCCTAGACCAGTTGCCATCCAAGGCTATAGAACCTAGTCTGTCCTGCTATTTACCCATAGCTGGAGGGAGAAGAAGAGGATTCACACCTTTCCCAAGGGTATTAGCACGTAAGTGAATGTAATGGATTCGACTGGAATTCGAACTCGGCTCTCCGATTCCTCAATCCAAGCCGCTATCCACCGTTATGTTAGAGCAATAAAAGCAGACAAATGAAAAAGTTATTCATAAAGAAAGAAAAAAATCATAACATAAAAGAAGAATAAAAAATATGTTTGATCCCGCAAAAATATAACGATTAAAAACAGCTTAAACAGTTGATAAGTCCTCTCATATTTATATATAAAATTCTGGGTCTTCTGTTAGTCTGTCCGTCACATCCTCTAAAACAGACATGCATTGACCTATCGAAACCAAATTTTAGGGTTAAGTGCAAAACAGGTCAGGGGTGCAATTTACAGTTGGTTTACTTGGGTGTGTAGCTTAGTACAATAAATTCCCATTCATTTTTTGGAAAAACTTAATGTTTTATTATTTAACATACAAAATAGTGCCACTATTTTAAAAAAATTTAATGGTTAAAATAACAGAAACTTATTTAATAAAAATACAATATTGTTTTTTGTATATCTTTTCTTTAACTTTTTATATATATTTAATTCTGGCAAAATATAATGTACAAAAGTAACACTCTAAATAAAAACACATTAGGAAGGTCACACCCCCTAAAATAGCCAAATTTGCATATCTTTTCTTTAAGTTTTTATATATACAAGAATCCAGTTTCCAGTTCACTCTGCATTTGCGAGAACTATAAACAAATCACAAGGCCAAACGCTACAAAAACTTGGAATTTTGGTCCAGAAAGAAATTTTTACGCATGGCCAGTTGTATGTTGCATGCTCTAGAGTAAAAAATCCTAAGAATTTATTCTTCACTGTTAAAAAGGAAAAATTAAATTTCTTTGAAAAAATATTGTTGAACATGAAGTCTTATAAAATTAAATTAAATTAAAGAAATTATTAAACCGCAAAATAGGGATTTTGTGAAAGTATTTTTCCAAACAAATCTCGTTGTTCAAATTTCATCGATTGGTATGCGAAAAAAAACATGTTAGCGATAATTTCAACAATATTAAGTCAATGTGATGGACTAAAGAAATTCAAAGAACATACTTAATTTTTTTCTTTGTTTTTAATATAGTAACTAAGAAACAAAGGCACTTTGAAGTACCCGAGCGGTGACTAACACCTCTACCAGACATAACAGTTGACAAATGGACTCGTATCAAACTTAGTAGGGCATAAAAGAATAAAAATCAACGTATAAATACGTCTGTAGCTGATTTTTAAATGTTATATTTTGGACGTGTTTATTCGTCCGTATCTGAAAAAGACAATTTCGGTAAAAACGTTTATACACGTTTACGCCGAGGAAGGGATAAAATAAATTATTAAACCGTGAAGTAGGCTTTTTGCCAAAGCATTTTCCCAAACAAATGAGCTTAATTAAATTTCATCGATTGGTATGCGAAATTGAACGAAAAGTAGATTTTGTAAATCTCGATAAAAAAATATTAGTGATAATTTCAACAATATTAAGTCAATGTGATGGACTAAAGAAATTCAAAGAATATACTTCATTTTTTTCTTTGTTTTTAATATAGTAACTAAGAAACAGAGGCACCTTAAAGTACCCGAGCGGTGACTAACACCTCTACCTAACGTAACAGTTGACAATTGGATTCGTTTCAAGCTCAGAAGGGCATAACAGAAAAAAGATTGACGTATAAACACGTCTGTAGCTGTTTTTTAAATGTTTTGTTTTGGATGTGTTTATTCGTCCGTATCTGAAAAAGACAATTTCGGTAAAAACGTTTATACACGTTTACGCCGAGGAAGTGATTAAATAAATTATTAAACCGTGAAGTAGGATTTTTGCAAAAGCATTTTTCCAAACAAATGAACTTTTTTAAAATTTCATCGAGTGGTTTGCGAAAATGAACCAAACGCAGAGTTTGTAAATCTTGACAAAAATGATATCGATAACTTCAACAATACTAAATACAGTGAGGATTTCAAAATCCGTTAGCGTCTTGCAAAAAATTCTTGTTAGAGTAAAAGACAAAAACAAAAATTATGCACTGTGATAAAAACTATGCAATACCAGATTAATTCTATATGCAAACAAAAAATATACCATTAAAAGCTACCAAACATTCCTTGAACTTACAAAGAGATGGTTGTTGGGATACTGACTCCAAAACCGATGTTCCCAACGTGGGGTGCACTCCTTACTGGGGGGTACAATTTGATGTTTATGGGGAGCAATTCGAGAATTGGTTATTAACAGTGAACAGATAAGATGATAACGAATAGAGTACAATTCCAACGTTCATAACATTTCATTTAAAAGAGTGCTCAATACAAAGTAGAGCAATATTATTTATTTTAGGATATTACACTGAAAACATGTCAAAATCGCTAAACAGTTGCAGTCGTGTTTTTAAAGTAAAATACAGCATCTTTTTTACGAAAAAAGAAAAAAGTTTTAAATTTAATAGAGATCATATTCGATTGGTTGGTATGGGTAAAGGCAACAAACCTTATAACCCCACTTTTTTTTCGTAAAAAGCGGTTGTATTTTGTTTTTAAATTTAAATAAATCGTTCTTTCCCCAGTAATTTACAATCGTCTGATGAGATGCATTTATACGCATCGAAACACGACTGCAATTGTATAGCACACACACACACACACATATATATATGCATTATATATATATATATATATATATATATATATATATATATATATATATTATAAATTAATTGATTTAAAATATGGTTTTTTCCGCTACACAGTTCTAACCATGTTTCAAAAATAGAAGCTAAAAGCCCCGAATTTAATTTTGCAATTAAATTAAAAGCATTAATTCCATTTCATCTTCAAGCGAATTTTGGAGTAACTTTTAAAAAATTACTGGGTTTTAAAGACACAGCTAAAATCACGTTTCCATGGTTAAACTATGAATAAATGGTGCTGCATTTTTTATTGTTAAAACCGGAAGTTTCCTTGTAGTTTTTGTCTTTTGATTCATTCTTATTAAGGAAGAAGTAAGCTCTCCATCTCATCCTACGTATAAGTTCCTCTGTTTTTTTTTTTCATTAATAACACGAAATATTCCTTTTTGTTGGTATTAGGAATGTTCTTCAGAGAAATTCCGAAATTTATTTTCTCCATATTTTCTTCTTGTTAAAAATAAAGATTTAGAGTGCTCGACTTATGTATGGGTAAATGAATGACAAAATTGAAAATACTACGTCCTTCAAAAAGACTTCTTCAGAATAAATAATGTTTTTGTTGATGGAATCATATGTATGTAAGTGGAAGGGGGGAAAACAAAGAAACGTCGGTTATAATTAAACAACGAGAGAAATCATATGACTTTAGATTTAAATTTTAAATTTCAAGCGTTCGATATTCCTAGATGTCCAACCTAGTCGATGTCATTCTGCTTGCTAACGTTCGTGTGTTTTGGATTTTGCCTTTTTCGCATTAAAATAGCATTTTTTAAAGCAGTATTACACCGGATATAAATTTAATGTTGGCGACTCAGAAATTAGTGCCATTTCTATACATTTTCACTTTAATAAAATGTAATTATCATTTAATTAAAACGGTAAATTTTGTGAGAAATATGATTTATTTAAAAGAAGCAAGAGGTAGCTGAAGTCCAGGGAATTTAATCTGATTGACCAACCGTTTTATATACAAAGTTTCCAAGTTTTTATCGTGTCTCGCCGTTCATTTAATTCATCTTTTGAAAGCACTCCATCAGTAAATGAAGATGGGCATTTTTCATTTGTTTTTCTTACTTGATGAAGCCATTTTGTAAACACACACAACACGCACAGACACACACACAAACACACATATATATAAAAAGAGAGAAAATACAATCATAACAACTTCATCCACATGTAAAAAAAAGATTAGAAATAACGGAAGCCTTAATAATAAAAAGAAAAAGCCAACACTTAATATTATTAACTACGAAAACGGCTACAATGTGCTGACGGTGTTCGGAAAATAAAAAATCCCTATAAGTCTAAAACATACACACAACCCATACACCCAATTAAAAATCAAAAATAAAATCATCCTTGATAATGGCTAAAATTATAACCAAAAGTGCTCGGAATTATAGAACATTTGAACAGATTCTACACAAAAAAGAACACTTGAACACAAGAAAAATTACATAAAAAACTTAGTACCTTGTTTGTCGTCTTTAATGAAACATGTATAAATGAATCATTGCTACCTAAACACACACACAATATATATATATATATATATATATATATATATATATATATATATATATATATATATATATATATATATATATATATTGTGTGTGTGTGTGTATGTGAACTGGCCCGTGATACTTGAAAAAAAAACTTACATGACTCGTGAAAAAAAAACCCCAAAAAACTGATGTAGGAAAAAAAACAAAACTTCTTTGGTAATAGCTTAAGAAAACCGATAGTACTCAGTCATTGGACAATTTATATTTTAACTTTAACTGAAAACCAGGAAATTAGTCCGAAATATAAAAAAAATAAACAAATTCCTTAACAAAGAAATTTCTTGGTTTTTCACAAAACTTGTACACAAAAGTCACAAGGTAGTAATCCGTTGGTATAATGCAGGCGAGTCCTATTAACAAAACATTGAATTTGAAATATGTTAAAACTGACTCACAAAAGAGCGCTCAATGTTTACTTTCATTAAACAAAGCAAAATTTTCTTTACAATTGGAATTAAGATACCTTTAGTTAAGGACTATTTTCACCTACGAATTTTAATTTTAAAATTCGCAGGATTTTTCAAACTGTCGATGGTATCAGTTTTAATGGTATCGTGTATATGGTATATATATATATATATATATATATATATATATATATATATATATATATATATATATATATATATATATATATATATATATATATATATATATATAGAGAGAGAGAGAGAGAGAGAGAGAGAGGTAGTAATCCGTTGGTATAATCCAGGCGAGTCCTATTAACACAACATAGAATTTGAAATATGTTAAAACTGACTCACAAAAGAGCGATCAATGTTTATTTTCATTAAACAGAGCTTAAAATGGTTATTTTAAAAGGTGATAATGGTTATTTACTAAAGGTATCTTAATTCTAATTGTAAAGTGTGTGTGTGTGTGTGTGTGTGTGTGTGTGTGTGTGTGTGTGTGTGTGTGTGTGCATAGGAATTTTTTACAGGCAACATTTACTAATGTTAACAGACAAATGTATGACAAAGTGTAGAAAGTTACTGTGCGACGCGTTTCGTTCTATAGGACTTCATCGAATTAAATCTGTTATGTTGGTGCGATTGCACATGCGCACGAATAAGGGATGCTGGGAATTTTAAATGTAATTTTTGCTTTATTTATATAGCGAATTTCATTCAGATTTTTTTCTCTTTGCACCATTTTTGTTAGCAGATATCCCACACTGTGATAATAGAAATTTTGGCAGGAATTTCACAACGAAAACTTTTTCCATTTTATCATATTCTCCCAATATCGTTCCTGATATATAAAAATATAAATCGTTATCTCATATATATATATATATATATATATATATATATATATATATATTTTTTTTTTCGAGGAACCAACGACGAGAAGAATTTCGCTTAAAGGTTCTGTTCAGACATCGCTTTTTCGTGACCGAGTTTGTTAAGGCACTTCTGATCGAACAGCAGTTTCCCTCTACTCATGCGGTCGCAAGTTCAAATCCTTGCGAAGAGCGCACACTTTATTTTATTTTGATTTTTCGAATATTCAATCCGGTAGACGAAAATA
The DNA here is from genome assembly GCA_903632075.3 of Acanthosepion pharaonis. Taxonomy (NCBI): domain Eukaryota; kingdom Metazoa; phylum Mollusca; class Cephalopoda; order Sepiida; family Sepiidae; genus Acanthosepion; species Acanthosepion pharaonis. The sequence goes on from CAHIKZ030001016.1 coordinate 717,942, forward strand.
AATAAATATAATATTTAACTAAAATAACACATACCAACACACACACATATACACACACACATATATACACACACACACACACACACACACATATATATATATATATATATATATATATATATATATATATATATAAGCGAGATAAAGGCGTCGATCGTAACTATACATCGTGAGATAAGAACTTACTGTAAAGTTCAATTGATAAAATTAGTATATATCTAAAAATAACCTGATAATACTCGTAGATATCTAAAAATAACCTGAGACTCGTAGATATCTAAAAATAATCTGATAAGACTCGTAGATATCTAAAAATAACTTGATAAGACTCGTAGATATCTAAAATAACCTGAGACTCGTATATATGAAAAAATAACCTGATAATACTAGTAGATATCTAAAAATAACCTGAGACTCGTAGATATCGAAAAATAATCTGATAAGACTCGTAGATATCTAAAAATAACCTGAGACTGGTAGATATCTAAAAATAACCTGATAATACTAGTAGATATCTAAAAATGACCTGAGACTCGTAGATATCTAAAAATAATCTAAACTCGTAGATATCTAAAAAATAACCTGATAAGACGCGTAGATATCTAAAAGTAACATAAGACTGGTATATATATATATATATATATATATATATATATATATATATATATATATATATATATATATATTTATTAAAACATTTTTATGTTTAACGTTGTTATTTATAGATACAAGTATTTAAGCAAATGCTCTGTTTATGATAAACAGTATTAAATACTTGTATTTATAAATAACAACGTTAAACATAAAATGTCTTTTTAATAAATAAATTGTCGGACCTTGTCCATTTCTTATATATATATATATATATATATATATATATATATATATATATATATATATATATATATATATATAAACCCTGCAAATTAACATCTATTGACTTCTAATAAAACAGTGAAAAAATGCTAGCGACAAGAAATGTCTATTTTACAATATCTTTTTGTTCTTGCCATTATTCCTCCTGTTCAAAAATATTCATTTTTCTGCAAACTCTGTTATCCTTTGGAACCGGTTGATATATAATAAGTTGCATATGATTAAAAGTAGATTTCATTTATGTTTGATAAATTCAAAAACGACAGGACCTCTTCTGTTAATTCACCCCAAATAATGGAAAGTTACTTCCCCCCAAGAAATTATATATTTAAAATCAAAGTTTTTTGGGTTTTTTTAATTTTTTTATTGAATTTTTGGCATTCTTTTGAAAATTATAAATTTAAAAAAAAATTGTTTAACTTGTCTCGCTACAACTCCAAATCCCCAGAATTAAACTTTACTAAAAATCAGGGAGTTAGTCACATTTTGTAAGCGTGGATGATATTCGACGTACTTACAAGGAATTCTTTACAATTTAAAAAAAAATGAAAGAAATCTGTATTTGGCTTGTTTATCGAGATGAGCGCGAGTACGGACCCCACACTTAGAAATAGCGCACAAGAGTCGCCTGGGGGTCGATTCAATGGAAGGGACACGCTCTTGTAGAATTTGGTGTGAATTTAATGAATATAAATTCTTTTTATTTTGGTATGAATTAATATTTTGCGGTGAATTAATAGAAAAGATCAAAAAGAAATACTATGAAAATCAGGAAAAAAAAATTAGGGACAAATTTTTTTGTAATAATGATTTTTATTGACGGATAAAAATTATACTCTTATACCAAAAACTAAAAAACTGATGTTCGAAAGTTACTAATAAACAAAGCCCATACCTTTAGAACAATTTCTATTAACGACTAAAGTTTTTGGAATATGAGGTTGATAAAATAAAATAATCGGAAATAAATATGGCAGTAAATCGGATTGAAGATCTATAGTTTTAATTTCTTATTTTATATATATATATATATATATATATATATATATATATATATATATATATATATATATATATATGTAAGACTCTCCCGTCGGTTTCGAAGTATGAGGATCTGACAACTTAACCAATTGATTCAGTTATGAAATTTTGTGCGATAATCTTAAGTGGCACTTATGTCCTGCTAGTGATTCACAAAGGAGGCCGCATATGGAGCAGGAGTGAGGATTGTGAGATGAGATCACTGTTATATTGAATGACCTTTTAGATTCTGCTCTCGCTTCTTGAAGACGATTCAGACAAGCAGATAGAAAACTGCTGAATCCACTAAAACACATTGATCTCCATTCTACCCGCTGCAAGGCTAAGCGCTGGAGGGAATTATGAGATATATTGACAGCTGATAAGATGCTTTTCAGCTTGTCTTTGTATCTTAGCCATGGGCGTCCTACATTCCTGTAACCCTGATCTAACTGGCTGTACATTAGGATCTTGGGTACCCTGTCATCAGACATTCTCAAGACATGACCATCGTAACTGAGACTGTATGAGAAAAGTCTCGATTCCTCCAATATTACACCTGTTAAACAGGTCTACGTTAGATGTCCTATCTTGAACGTTAACTCCACAGATTGCACGCAGACAGCTTTTATGGAAAACATCCAGCTGGCGTATATGGTACCTGTATGGAGTTCACGACTCTGAGCCATACAACATATAAAGATAAATAAAGCGTGAAATTTATGTTTAAAATTAGTAGAATATTTGTAAAATATTCTTCAGAATATGGCTCTCTACTACTTCCTTTTCTGTATAGCTCTAAGTAGTGTGTTCTCTTACCATCCCTTCCACTTCTTATTCTGCAAGCCATTATTTTCATTACGTTTTGTTAGTCTTTGTTTCCCTCTGTCCCACTTGCTTTCAGTAGGCCCTGTGAGTGTCAAATTCTCCAAGCCCTCTTTCTTCATTAAATGTCCTAGTTATTTCAACTTTCTCTTTCTGATTCTAAGTATAACTTCCCCATTGATCACATGTGCCATCCATGATATTCTCAGCATCCTTCTGTAGACCCACATCTCTGTTATCCATAATTTCCTTTTTTCATCTGTGAGGAAATTGGTCTGTAGTCACTGCCATATTAAAGGATTGATATTACATTACTATTTTCTTTGTTTCCAACGAAAATTTCATGTCTCTTGATACTTTCTTTTGTCGGCAAATTTGAGATGAAGAATTATCATTATTATATGCGTTGATATTCGGACCATTATTCTAAGCTTGATTGTCAAACTCACAAGGTGTTTATCTTCATACATGGTTACTTAATTTCAATCCGAACCCTTTATTAAATCCACGAGGAGATTCTGTTCATTCTACTTAGGGGAGATAATCCATATAATTTAATACTCATCAGCGTCGCTTGCCATCTCTCTTCTACCCTGGAACTTCTTCAATGCTGCCAGAACTGAGGATTGAACTCACAGCTACCAATGGAATGTATGCTTTAATCAACGCTTGAATACATTAGGCCATGTGTTTATACGATTAACATTTTGGAGACTTGGATTTAAGATGCCAGAATTATAGCGATATGAATTAGGTAATTGTTGGATGTCATTAGCAAGTCCGTTTCTAAAGCTTTTCCCAATAATTGTACGTTCCTAGTCATTTAGGAGTAATAAAGTCGCTTGCAGTCAGAGAACAAAGCTGCGAAGTTGTTAAGTCTTTACTTGGGGTAGCATTGATCCAGAGTTAAACATGGTAGCTAGCTAGCTAGATAAATAATGGACATACTGAGAGAGATAGATAGATATATAGATAGATTTAAACAGACTGCGATAGATAGATAGATAGATAGATAATAAACATGCTGAGATAGATAGATAGATAGATAGATAGATAGATAGATAGATTTAAACAGACTGCGATAGATAGATAGATAGATAGATAGATAGATAATAAACATGCTGAGATAGATAGATAGATAGATAGATAGATAGATAGATAGATAGATAGATTTAAACAGACTGCGATAAATAGATAGATAATAAACATGCAGAGATAGATAGATAGATAGATAGATAGATAGATAGATAGATAGATAGATAGATAGATAGATAGATTTGAACAGACTGCGACAGACAGATAGATAGATAGATAGTGTTATGGTCCGGTTCCTTGTACCACGGTGATAGTCCAAGGTAGAACCAATAAAAAAGAACTCGAAAACGGATATGGAATAACACAGATATATTACAAACAGGAATATATACAGAGAAGTAGAAAGTGTTAGTATGAACAATCAGGTTTAGTAGTAATTGTCTGAACGCGACTCTGTTTCGGACTGCCTCTGACTCGACTGACTGACTCGCTCTGACCGACCGACAGACTCCTGACGGACTTCTCTCCAGACTTCAGACTGAACGGTATTTAGTCCCCCACCACGAGGGTATCATGTGACACAAGGTCGGTTTAACGTGGGATCTCCGAGCCCGTGAGCTCGGCCAAAAATATGCTCTTTGAACCCGTATAAACGGGTTCAGGGTCGGTTTACCTCCCCGAAAGAGACTCCGCCCTTCGGCGTAGCCTCGTTCGGGTTCCTCTCCACCCGAAGGCAGAGAGTTCAACCGATCAGCCGGTCAGCCGGTCGTCCGTCTTCAGACTGAACTCACTGCTTCCTCTTGAGGCGCAGTATTTATTGTGTGTGGAATAGTCCATTATGTTATTATGGGTAAGGTCCCATAAAAGATAGATAGATAGATAGATAGATAGATAGATAGATAGATAGATAGATAGATTTGAACAGACTGCGACAGATTTGAACAGACTGCGACAGATAGATAGATAGATAGATAGATAGATAATGAACATGCTGAGATAGATTTGAATAGACAGCGACAGATAGATAGATAGATAGACAATGAATATGCTGAGATAGATTTGAATAGACTGCGATAGATAGATAGATAGATAGATAGATAGATAGATAATGAATATGCTGAGATAGATTTGAATAGACTGCGACAGATAGATAGATAGATAGATAAGTGCCCAATTAACACATGTGTTTCTGTGTACTGTTCCGTGTTCAAGCACGTGCGATCGGGATACGCGCATCAGCTTCTTAGTAATGCAAATTTGTCGGCAGCGGTCGACGTGCGCCACTTTTGAGTTAGTGTCTGTGAACGTGCGTCTCCTTGTGACGTGCTTGCCTTGCCTTGCCTAGCACGGGTTTGGTTGGAAGCACGCATACACCGAGTCAGATTGTCCACGCGGGATAAAAAAAAAAGAAAAAAGAAAAAAAAGAAAAAAGAAAAAAAAGAAAAAAAAAAAGTAAAAGCAGAAAAAAAAAAAAAAAAGATAGCGGTGTCAGAATGCCAACATAAATTCGGATCAATATTTCGAGACATTCCCTACTGGATTTTTCCGTGCAAGGTCAAATCCCCCCACCCCCTTGTTCTACTTCGTTTGCTCGGGCGAACGGCCGGGGAATGGATTTCTGTTTCTTAAAAGGGTCAGAGATCATAAAACTCTAGATCAGAGTAAATATAGCAGTTTCAAATTTTTATTAGCTTTTTCTTTCATTTTATGTCTGTTATCCTAATCACAGTAAAAGACGTAATAGCCTTAAGATGTTTTAACTCAGCTTTTATCATCTCGCCCCAAGCAAGCCAATAAAGCTACTAAAAAAACTGTTAGCATAATATTTACAAATTAAATACTAAAGTCCGAAAAGCTTATGTGATAGTTCCTAACAAGACATCTCAACTCCAGTTACTTTTTCATCGACGTAATATGGCTTACCTTTGTCTTTTCTATTTTCATGGCATCTGCTCTGACGAGCTTTTTTCACTGGTTCTTCAACTGCATGAATTTGGTTCTAGGTTGGCATCTCCATCAAATATCGGTTACATTTGACTGTTTCGATAGTAAACTATCGAAACAGTTAAATGTAACCACCTCTTCTACTCCAACAGTTTCTTTTCTTGCACTTCCCGACAGTGGAACTCCCTTCCTCTTACTTGCTTCCCTGATAACTATAACCTTCACAAATTTAAATGCAATGTCAATCGACTTCTTCTGATGCCTTGATCTTGATCCTCATCCTTCTCTTTATCCTTTCCTCAAAAACCCTTCCTTTCTCTTACTGTTGTACCATACCTACGGACGTTAATGCGTATGTCGCCATTCACATAAATACAGTAGTAAATACTGTATGTTGGTCTGCAGTTAGAGATTCGTCTCCAGCTGTTCTGGTCAAACGCTCTGTCTCCGGGCAGAGAGGATCCCCAGATGAGGCTATGTCGAAGGGCAGAGTCTCGTCTCGGGAAACAGCTATCTGACCGCGTTTTATAAGATGTCTACGGGGAATTTTTGGCCGAGCGTACAGGCTCGTATACCCCACATTAAATTCGGCCTTATGCCACATCTGACCGTGTGGGGCGGTTGGTAGATATCCTGCAGTTGGTGATTCGTCTCCGGCTGTTCTGGTCAAACCCTCTGTCTCTGGACAGAGAGGATACCCAGACGAGGCTATATCGAAAGGCGGAGTCTGGTCTCGGAAAACAGCTATCTGACCGCGTTTTATAAGGTGTCTACGGGGAATTTTTGGCCGAGCGTACAGGCTCGGATATCTCGCATTAAATTCAGCCTTGTGCCACATTTGACCACATGGGGCGGTTGATAGATATCCCGCAGTTGAAGATTCATTTTGGAATTCACTTGACTCACTTCTAACAGTTGAGTACTGTTTCTACGCGCCGCTGGCGAATCTTATATGTGTTGTTCTTGTTCTAAGTATTATCGTTCATTACCAACCTTCGTGTCATTATATTATTCAGTAACTTTCACTAGGTTGCAACACTTACTTTCACTCTCTGTAACCCCTTGTATGCTAGTGGAACTCCCGCCTTGCTTGGGGTAAAATATATATATATATATATATATATATATATATATATATATATATATATATATTTCATCCATGTTGTTGTTATTTCAACCCGTCTTTACATTTATTACACGACCTTTATTTACATTACTAATATTCAACTTACATAGGACCTGACCATGTACATTCCCTCCATATTCCCTCAGCGAGAAGTAAGTTCCACTCGAACAGCTTTTTCCTGTGAACCACTGACTGCTCTGTGAAAGAGACTCCCAAGAGGATGCTTCCCTAATCACTACAATTGTAACCTGTTCAAATCTAGAGTCAAACTATCCTATCCCTATAAACTACCCCTTAACGTAACTCTCTACCTTGAGTGGTCACTGGGCCTTGTACAGGGTGAACCCTACTGTAAAAAAAAAAAGAAAAAAGAAAAAAAAGATGTCTATAATGATGGAGTCTCCTCTCGTCTTTTGGATAACGGCTAGGAATAAGAGAAATAAGGGGTCCGAGTTCGTTTTCCAACCGGATTCGTTTCATTCCTCTACGCGTAAATACCCTTGGGGACGGTATGCATCCTCTTCTTCTCTCTCCAACCCCCAGCTGTAGGTAAATAGAAGAACAGACCGGGTTCTATAGCACTGTATGACAACTGATTTACCGCAGAAAGAAATGGCAACCTACTGCGGGAAAAAAATCTGCCTCGTCAGTCATGTATCGAAAGATATATGATCGCCTAAGCGTGTATCACGCATGGCACATAACTGACAGACTGACTTTCCAGTCGAATCCATTACATTCACTTACGTTCTAATACCCTTGGGAAAGGTATGAATCCACCTCTTCTCTCTCCAGCTATGGGTTGAATAGTAGTACTTATATCTGTAAAAATCATTGTTATTCCTAAAAAATTACTCATACAATATTCTCTCACACTCAAAAAAAGAATATTCTTACAATCTTAAATATGTTCCGGTTTTAACTAATCCACAAAGCTTTGATAAGCCGAAAAGAAATACGGGCTCGGATCAACCCACATTAAACTCGGCCTTGTGCATTCAATCCTCGTGGGGGGATCGATAAATACTCAAAGAAATAATCCTGTCGTTTTCGATGTGTGATTTTCTTACCTAAATAATATGTTTTTCAGTTCCTATTAATATTAACTCAAAGTACAAAGTTTGAAGTGCCTGCATGTAAAATATTTCAAATAAAGATTTATATTTAATATTTTTTTTTTGATATTTTCAAAATCGAGTTTCATATACCCATGGTTAGTAGTGGTGTAACTTTAATTGATGGTTAGTGTTCTAGGGTTAAGGGACTGACAGACTTTAAAATTAACGTAATTTTTACGTTGATAGGCTTCTCTGACGTTGCATTATTATTAAATATTTTTATATATAACATTAAAAATATTATATGTATAATATATATATATATATATACATTTTATATGATAATACTAACATACTAATACTTATACTAATATTAAAAGGAAATAACATTAAAACAGATATTGATGGAACACCTTGATAAAATTTTATAAATTTTGAACACCTGAATAATTTTATCATAAATCATAATTTGAATTCTATGTATTCACTATTTTCTTTAGGGGATTTATTTGTCTAAACTTTTAACTCTATTTCACTTTCCTACATCAAATCTCTATGTTTTACAAATATTGGAACATTTTCTTGAGTCCAAATCTTATTAATTTGCTGAAAGATTTATTCACACATATTTATTTTTGTAATATTTTTTTAACAGTTAAATTTTCAAAAAACAAGAACTTAAATTAACCACAATGTTATGGTAACAATGTTTACATACTTTTTCATTTGTTTTGATGATGTTATTATTGAGCGAAACGTTGAAAACAGAGTAAAAATTTAAAAATCCAACTACTTTTCATATATTCTGTTTTACATACTTTCTGCGAGTATCAGGAATTTTATCATTCCTTATATCTTATACTATTTCTGTTTTTTTTTTTTTTTGCATCGCTTAGTTCCTTAATTAGCACGTAGGCTACATTACTACCTGCGAATACCTCATAAATAATGGACTATTCCGTTTTGATAGCGTGGAAATACAGAAAAGACATATCAGAGACACTACTTGGATTCAGTGAAAGAAAGAAAGAAAGAAAGAAAGAAAGAAAGAAAGAAAGAAAGAAAGGTAAAAAAAAGAAAGAAACATCCTGCCAATACTTCATAAATAATGGACTATTCCATTTTGATTGCGTGGAATACTTGGATTCAGTGAAAGAACGAGAGAAAGATGGAAAGAACGGTAAAAAGAAAGAAATATCCTGCCAATATCTCATAAATAATGGATTCTTCCGATTTGATCGCGTACAGACATCCTCAGGTATGGAAATAGATTTTGTTCTTGTTTTTACTTCTCGGTAATGAGAGGACAACGAAAATAGAGATGTAATCCGAAAAATGCTATGAGAACAGACGAAAGCTTGCAAAAATTAAAAGACCTTATGCAACTGGAATTTATGAACAGGGATCATATCATTCATATACAGGTTCGGGGTTGGTGTATCTTATTTATATTGTTTGCGAAGATGTATTCTCGCCATTTCAATAATTAATCTCTGTATTTGTTTTTTGTATGAATGATTCATGAATTTATAAATTATAATTGCACCTTTAATTGATATATATATATATATATATATATATATATATATATATATATATATATATATATATATATGCACTACATTATTAAATTATATATTACATTCACTTATGTGCTATTTTTAGAGAACTGGTTACTGGGAGAACTCGATTCGTTTTAACGAAGAGACTTGCATCAGAAGAGACTTGAATCAGCAGCAGTAATAGCCACTGTTTACAAAATCACTTTTCTCCCCGATTGGCGAGTAAGGTTTCTTTCAAGCATGTTTCGTAGGATATGACAGACAAGGAAAATTTAAAGAAATTTTGATTTAGTTTTTGTAATATTTCTAAATGTTTCCATTTGTGGGCGTCAGGGCTTAATGGTTTTCCCATAGTGACTTCATTAGTTCGGATGTAGGCATTATTATTATGATCATAGAATGAAGCTTTTGTCGTTCAGCCGAGGAGTAATTTGTAGCGAGTTGCTGGTCAAATTTTGGAATAAAGACTGTGGATGCTTTTTTTTTTTTCATGTGCTATATTTCTGTAAGAAATTTGATTTTGACCTAATAGTCTGTCAGCATTAGGGCTGTGTAGAGTTTGTAAAGGGCTTCCTAGAGAAACTATATTCCCTGACTAAACCATGTTTAATGCTGATTACCTTACTATTACTCAAATTTCATTAATCCGCCTATTAAATAAGAAGCACACGTGGATTCAGATTTACATCAGCTTTACATCACGTGAACAGCTTTACATCATATATATATATATATATATATATATATATATATATATATACTTTATTTTATGATATTACACTGAAATCATGGGAAAAAATCGCTACACAATTTTAGTCGTGTTACGATGCGTATCAGTGCATCTCATCAGCCGATTGTAAATTACTGGTGAGTGAACGATTTATTTTGATTTTCATTTACCATATATATATATATATATATATATATATATATATATATATATATATTCGGTTGTTTGTGACCCTGATTTCACGCTTTTTTATATATATATATATATATATATATATATATATATATATATATATAATATTACAAAGAACGACAATTATTCATAATGTGTGACGTCATTTGTTTACATTTGGACACGCATCGAGCAGATATGAATGTATGAGAGAAAATTCATGGAGAACTGTAGTTTAAAATCAGTAAAATCGACCTTGTTAACCTAAACGTTCCTCTGTGGCTAAATTAGTTAAAAATTCGTCAGGCTATATGACGGTTCCATATAGGACACAGGTTCGACTCCTGTTGGAGGATGCATATTTTCTATGAAAATTTGTCGGATACTCAGTCCGGTAAATGTTGTTAATACTGTTTATTATAAATAGAGCATTTACTTAAATATTTGTATCTATAAAAAGAACGTATAAACATAAAAATGTCTTTATATATATATATATATATTCGGTTGTATGAATATTAGTTTGTGACCTTTGATTTCACTCTTTTGCTAAGGTCAGACAAACTGGTTTATTTTTTAAAAAATAAATCAGTTCGCTTGATGATAGCAAAAGCGTGAAATCCAGGGTCACAAACTAATATTCATACAACCGTATATGTTAACTATATCACAGATATCGAGCACTTCCCAATAAGTAGAGTGCATATATATATATATATATATATATATATATATATATATATATATATATATATATATATATATTTAAAACATGAAAACAATGAGCAGAAACTAAAAATTTTTGAAGCTATATACATAAAACAGTTGAAACCTAACCTGAACAAAATAAACTATGAAATCTCCAAAAACATTCTTAAATGCCTATAATTGGTAACAGAAGCCTTTGGTTTATACCAACGTCTTCCTATACTTAAAACTTCTCGTTTTCACTCTCGCGTTGTCATGTGTGATGTCACGAGCTGCGACGCGATTTTCACCTCTGCATCTAGTATACACTAGTTAGTCGTTGCTTTGAAATTATTCATGCAACAAAAACAGACTATATTATTGTTCCGTGTATTGGATGATATATTGTAAAGTAATTGTCATCTTTGATAATGGCTTATGTAAGCCGAAAGCTTAGATTGGATTTAAACATGTATCAATGTGGCGATTTTCTTTCATCCTTCAATGATAATGTTATTAAGCTTATCAGACAATATGAAAGGAACTTAAAATAAATAGACAAAACTTCTCTATATTATTTAATGAAATATGCATCTACATATATATATATATATATATATATATATATATATATATCTCTCTCTCTCTCTCTCTCAGCTCTCCCATCGATTTGACATATGAGGGTCAAGCATCTCATTTTCTAGGAACCGACAGCCAGACACCAGCACATATGATTTGATTATAGTGGTGAAGGCTTCGTGCAGGACCATCCACACTTTTTGAAGGGCCGAATTCAGTCTGTCCTCCTATTTACCTATAGCTGGAGGGAGAAGAGGATTTATATATATATATATATATATATATATATATATATATATATATATTTACCTGGATATCTGTATCTCATTCACTTAAACCGTTATTTAACTCCTCTCTTTAAAACTTTTCTCTGTTAAATTTTAATCTCCACCTTCACCTTTAGGCCTTCCTGTTTTCTTTCTTCTGTTACACCCTCTCTCTCTAGA
>CAHIKZ030001016.1:735000-740000 GCA_903632075.3 Acanthosepion pharaonis
AAATACGTGACTAATTTCGACTGTACATTCAGTGATCTTCAGGCATGGAAATTATTTTGTTTTGGTAAAATTCAGGTAGCATCCGAGACGAAAAAATAGAATGCGAATCGAAATATATTCTTTTGAAATGTATTATTGATAACCGATACAAACTTTTGGGGGGTGTGCAGTCGCAACACTAAGGTGAAATTGTTTTGAAAATTTAAGAGAGGGCGTTTTATATCATTTTACTATATACAGTGTAACCCGGATATAAGAGAAACCCGGATCTAAGAGAGATTTTCTCTGGTCCCAAATTAGAGCCTGTATTAATGTAAACAAAATAGACCAGACCCGGATATAAGAGAAACCCGGATATAAGAGACTTCTTCTCCGCTCACGACAACTCTCTTATATCCGGGTTACACTGTATATGAAATATATATAGTAAATATATATTACTGTGACAGAAATAACTTTTTGTGTGAATGATTCATTGTAATATAAATTGAACTGCACCACATATTTGACATATATATATATATATGGGTGAATGTGTGGCCAGAAGGCAATTCGTTTAAGATATCCAGGAAGCAACGCTGTCAGTAGATTTCAAGAATCATTAAACTCCAGTTTGGCGTCTCTATCTGAATTTTAAATATTGTTTTCTCTGTAATATATTGCAATTTATAAATACAAGAAAACATGTTATAAGAACACACTCGAACATACACATATATTTACTTATGTATTGTATATAAGTACGTTTGTGTTATTAATTAAGCGAAGGGGATATACATGCATATGCAGAATTGAGGTTTGCATACACGTTGCTATATTAATAATAATAAATGCATCAAAGATTTAAACATATGTGAATAGATAGATAGATGGATAGGGAGAAACTTAGAGAGACAAATAAACAGAAAGAGTGGAAGATAGATAGATAGATAGATAGATAGATAGATAGATAGATAGATAGATAGAAAGAAAGAAAGAAAGAAAGATAGATAGATAGATAGATAGATAGATAGATAGATAGATAGAAAGAAAGAAAGATAGATAGATAGATAGATAGATAGATAGATAGATAGAAAGAAAGAAAGATAGATAGATAGATAGATAGATAGATAGATAGATAGATACAAAGAAAGAAAGATAGATAGAAAGAAAGATAGATAGATAGATAGATAGAAAGAAAGAAAGAAAGAAAGAAAGATAGATAGATAGAAAGAAAGAAAAATACATAGATAGACAGATAGAAAGATAGATAGATAGATAGATAGATAGATAGATAGATAGATAGATAGATAGATATTGAATACATGGAGAGAGATAGACAGACAAACGGAAAGAAAGAAAAATAGATAAACTTGAACAGCTTGAGATAGATATTGAAGTAGATAGATAGATTTGAACAGACTGCAATATATGTGTATATATATATATATATATATATATATATATATATAGATAGATAGATAGATAGATAGATAGATAGATAGATAGATAGATAGATTTGAACAGACTGCGATAGATTGATAGATAGGTATATAGATCTGAACAGACAGACAAACAGACAGATAGATAGATAGATAGATAGATAGATAGATAGATAGATAATGAACAGACTGAGATAGATAGATAGATAGATAGATAGACTTGAACACACTGTGACAGACAGACAGAAAGGGAGAAAAATGAAAAAAAACATAAACTTGAATAGATTGAAATTGATAGATAGGAAGATAGATAATGAATATATATATATATATATATATATATATATATATATATATAGATAGATAGATAGATAGATAGATAGATAGATAGATTTGAACAGACTGAGATAGACAGGCAGACAGACAGAAAGAGAGAAGAAAATGAACCTAAACAGCTTGAGATAGATAGACAGATAGAATATAAACAAAGATATAAAAGACTAACAAAGTGCAAACGAAAGAAAGAAAGAAGGCAATGATGAGACGAGAGAAGATGAGAGCAAGAGAGGGTGAGAGAGAGAGATAGAGAGAGAGAGAGAGAGAAAGATTCAGAGGGGGTGGGGGGTCTATGAACAGATTACCGTTTCTCGGTGTCAGCTCTTTAAGCCTACCTCCACAGTCTCGACTGACTTAGATGGAAACAAGGCCGAGTCAATAAACAAAACCTATTTTCAGATAACATTCTTCGAATTCCTGACATAGTAAAAGCAGCGACATTTGGTGACTACATCTTTTCTTCTGAATGGCATTTTCAGTCCGACCTCATCTTTTGGCGACATTACATCGATTAAGATTCACTCACCTAAATAATTGCAATCGGTTCCAAGTGCCAAGCCTTGGGCATGGAGAGCAAACGGTACAATTTCTGACACAGGAATCTAGTACACCACCAACAACCAATACTACAACTACTGCAACTATTGGTTGTCGAAATTCGTGGCTGCCACTACAGCTAGGGTTAAATTCTTCTGCTACTGGGGCGGAAAGGACTGGCGTGGCTCAGCTTGTAGTGAGGCGAGTTTAGCTGAGACTTTTCGCGTTTAAAACCAGAGATTTAGCTGAATAGATAGAAAAAAAGGATCAAACTGAGATAGATAGATAGATAGATAGATAGATAGATAGATAGATAGATGGAAAGAAAGAAAGGAACAGACTGAGATAGATAGATATATAGATAGATAGATAGAAAGGAACAGACTGAGGTAGACAGATAGATAGATAGATACATAGAAGCAGACTGAGATAGATAGAAAGGAACAGACTGAGATAGATAGATAGATAGATAGATAGATAGATAGATAGATAGATAGATAGATAGAAAAAAGGGACAGACTGAGGTAGATAGATAGATAGAAAGGAACAGACTGAGATAGATAGATAGAAAGAAAGGAACAGACTGAGATAGATAGATAGATAGATAGATAGATAGATAGATAGATAGATGGAAATAAAGAAAGGAACAGACTGAGATAGATAGATAGATAGATAGATAGATAGATAGATAGATAGATAGATGGAAAGAAAGAAAGGAAGGAACAGACTGAGATAGATAGATAGATAGATAGATAGATAGATAGATAGATAGATAGATAGAAGCAGACTGCGATAGATAGATAGAAAGGAACAGACTGAGATAGATAGATAGATAGATAGATAGATAGATAGATAGATAGATAGATAGATAGATAGAAGCAGACTGCGATAGATAGATAGAAAGGAACAGACTGAGATAGATAGATAGATAGATAGATAGATAGATAGATAGATAGATAGATAGACAGAAATGAATAGATTTGGATAGATAGATATAAAGAAACAGACTGAGATTGATATATATATATATATATAGCGAGAGAGAAAGAGAGGGAGAGAAGAAACAAATAAGATATCTGGATTATGGTTGCCACCACGTTGCTGAGTATTATGGCCTTCACAAGATATAATTCAGCCTACAAAAAGGCATCTTAATATATCAAATAATGACTGTGCATGTTTTTTCTTTTTTTTTTTTCAAGTAGAGAATGACATTTCACAAGGTCAATTTCACACTCTAATCCCGAACAGCGTGTACCCAAAAAGAAATATCTGTTAACATCATGGGATGTTGTCAAGCTGCTTGACTTGTTACGTCACAGTTTTCCTTCTCCACAGTTGGACACCTTAAAGAAGGCGATGACGTCCCACATTCTCGGTTTGCTTACGACATGCCTGGACAGCAGTCCTGGTATTTCTACATCCTGGCCTAACTTACAAGATGAGTGCATACATGCATACATATATACATAGAGTGAACTAAATGAGATAGATAGAAATGAATAGATTTAGATAGATAGAAACAGACTGAGATAGATAGATACATAGATAGATAGATAGATGAATACAATACACTTAGAAAGAAAGAGACTGAGATAGATAAAAAAGAATATATTTAATTATATATATATATATATATATATATATATATATATATATATATATATATATATAAACAGACTGTGATAGATAGATAGATAGATAGATAGATAGATAGATAGATAGATAGATAGATAGAAACAGACTGAGATAGATACGAACAAAGCGAAATAAATACATATGAACAAACTGAGATAGATATGATCAGGCTTAGCTCGCTAGCTAGTTAGCTAGCTATCTAGATAAATTTGAGCAGGCTATGATAGATAGATAGATAGATAGATAGATAGATAGATAGATAGATAGATAGATTTGAGCAGGCTATGATAAATAGATTATCAGGCTTTGGCAAAAAGATAATCAAGTCTTTAAATAAGTTCTTACTTGGTGATGTACGTTTTAATGACCTGGCAAAAAATAAAATAACTAGGAAAGAAGATTCTCCAAAAATTCTTCTCATTAATTCATGGCCACTAAATATCGGTCTCTAGCAAAGATGGGAAGAAAAAAGAAGCATACCTCAAAGGTAAAATCGTCACTGAAATGTCTTGCTATCGATAATGACTATAAAATATAATCATAGCATAATGGCTATTTGGTCAGTACAACTTTGACTTCGACAGAGGTGGATACCTTGCTCTGGTTAAAACAATATGTGAATAGCATTTCCTGACCATGTGGACGTATTTCACTGTCTAATGCCTCTTGACCTTTGATGTTATATACCCCTATCTACGCTGATGACACAACTATTTACTCCCGTCTTAATAATATGTTCCAGGGGTTCGATAAGGTTAAATTGGCGGCTGATCTCAAAAACTGACCTACATTCTGTTGTTAAATCGGGCAAGGAATGGTTTGTTAATTTTAACACCTCCAAAACGAACTGCTTTCTTTTAATCATCTGAGAGAACCCATTTTGCCTTCCATCAGTATGACTGATGTTAACTTCAAGGAGAGTTACTCATTATGATTTCTCAGACGAAGGTTTTTCCTCTAATATAAAGTGGAAAGCTTATATTGAATTAATTGTTAGGTCCGCTGCCAGAAAATTGTTGGTCCTAGACAGCTTTTCTCTCTAGAATCTCTGTTACATATTTATAAGTC
>CAHIKZ030001016.1:745000-747500 GCA_903632075.3 Acanthosepion pharaonis
TAAACAAAAGTTTAGGAAGGAAACCCCCATCATTACTAGAATGATAACAGAGGATTTCAAAGGCTGATTTTCCTGAAATATTATTTTAATAGAAAGATTTTATAAATTTCAAACGACAGATGCACTGGCTATATATATATATATATATATATATATATATATATATATATATATATATATATATATATATATGTGTGGGTGGGTGTGTGTGTGTGTGTGTGTGTCATTATTGAGGCATGTGTTATCTGTCTATCAGTCTCTTCATATCTATCTATCCATCTCACCCCTGTTCGTATCTATCTATCGATCTATCTATCTATGTCACTCTTTGTCTCTGTCTCTCTGTCTCTCCGTCTCTCTCTCTCTCTCTCTCTCTCTCTCTCTCTATATATATATATATATATATGTTGCTATGCAGAATTAATTAAACACTGTTTTTTTAAAAATAAAAATTAATAAATGAGAACACCGGATTATAAATCTTACTGTTCTTTTATTTATATATATATATATATATATATATATATATATATATATATATATATATATATATATATGATCAGTTATATATATATATATATATATAATCAGTTATATATATGTATAAGTCGAATCCATTACATTTACTTACGTGCATTAGGGAAAGGTGTGAATCCTCCTCTTCTCGCTCCAGCTATGAGTAAATAGCAGGACAGACTGGGTTCTACAGCCTTGGATGGCAACTAGTCTAGGAGAAGGACAACTCTGAATTCAAAACCTGTGGAGGGTCGTTTGAGGTCTCTGTATTCGGCCCTTCAAATGTGTGGATGGTCCTGCACGAAACCTTCACCACTATAATCAAATCTCATGTGCTCTTGTTGATAGATATATATATATATATATATATATATATATATATATATATATATATATATATATATATACTATCATAACAATAGCTAAATAGGGCGCCATTTAAGCGGAGGGCTCTTGATTTCGCCTTCACCAAAATAGATAGGGAATAGTAGATGCAATAGGCAACAGTAAACTATAGTACAATTCAAAAATGATCGCTGCATTTAAGTATTGCATAAATATTCAAGCTTACTTTTTAAAAGTTCACTTAATTTAGAGACAATTTAATGTAAGTAGGTCCTTACATTCGATGCAAATAATTGTTTTTATTTCATGGCGACTTTCGCTGGATTTCGCAATTAATTTGGATTATTTCCAAATTTATTTCCAAGTAAGAAAAACTGATATTGTAGAAAAAAAATTGTCGAAAAATATCACGTACAAAATTTGCCAAAAACAATCGCAGTAATGAAAACTTGGGAATCCAAAATTTGAGGATTGCCGGTCCGGATACGGTCCGGAATGTTTCTTAATTTGCTCACGGAGTCGGTCTGATTCCAAAATATGTTGGTCTACGGACTCTAGGAGTAAAGTTGAAAAAAGTGTGACACACTGACATTCGCATTTATTATATATATATATATATATATATATATATATATATATATATATAATGGAATATGCGTACACCTGTGTTCCCCTCACTGCAATATGATTGGCTGGTGTCCGTCATAAATACCGATGGACGTGTAGGTGAGTCAAAGAGCCTTAGTCTGAGAGCTAAATCTATAACGACGCTTATTGACTACGCCATTGATCTACACTTCTTACTTGTGACTACGACGCGTACCAGTCGATTACTGCTACCATATTCTACTTGGTTATAGTAGCCAAAACCACTTAGCTACTTCTGTTCAAATATATCCCTTTCGGGACATATCAATATATATATATATATATATATATATATATATATATATATATATATATGAATAAGTTAGGAAAGAATCGAAAATTCTGTTTGTTTAATTTTTTATTGTATTTTCTCAATTTTCGGATAAGCTGTTGGGTTTTGTACTGAAGTTGTGGATAATCTGCCCAAAGTTCATATTTTGTTATTTTTGTTCAAGTACTTTCGACTGTCAC
The DNA here is from genome assembly GCA_903632075.3 of Acanthosepion pharaonis. Taxonomy (NCBI): domain Eukaryota; kingdom Metazoa; phylum Mollusca; class Cephalopoda; order Sepiida; family Sepiidae; genus Acanthosepion; species Acanthosepion pharaonis. The sequence goes on from CAHIKZ030001016.1 coordinate 746,981, forward strand.
AGTCATTATGAACAAATGATGTAGTGTCAGTGTGTTAGTCAATATATATATATATATATATATATATATATATATATATATATATATATATATATATAATAATAATAATAATAATTTTTGTTTAAAAATATGATTCTCGCTACATAAGAGTTCTCATGTTTCAAAAACGAGAGCCGAAACCATCCAAATAATTATTAAAATTAAGTTGGATTGTGGTGGTTAGTCCCGTTTCATCTTCAAGCGAAATTTTAGGAATAAGCTATCTCTCGATTTACGTGTGTTTTTAGGCATGGTCCGTTACAAAATTCCTTATTGTGAGAGTGGCTAGATTTTTCTTCGTTAAGTTGTCAGAGAGTTAATTCTTATCAATAGATTCATCATCTTCTGAGAGGTTTTGCTAAGGTTGGGTAGGGTATCTATTTCAAGGCTAATGTTTGCGGTCACCCTTTCGTTGGTTCCCAGTGAGGGATATTTTTATGGCGCGCCTACAAGTCGTTATGTGTCTGGAGAATTGTCTTTT
>CAHIKZ030001016.1:752500-762500 GCA_903632075.3 Acanthosepion pharaonis
GTCACAAACATTATTAAACCCTAATATTATCTTATAAAAAACGTCGTATTTCAGCTCAAACCTTTTCTCCAGTGTCTGATGCCTACACGGTTAAGTATTACAAAATTAGACAAACTTTCAGATCATAGTTTCTATTTTGGAAAGGTTTATCTTGAGTCCTATTTCTTAGAACACTTGATAGAGGATATTATTGGTTTAACCGATTATCAACATGTCTTGTGTAGCTTCTTTACATTTGCATATCATCCTTTATCCATTTATCTTTCTCTCTTCTTTTTATTTGGAAAAGAGACTATATCTTGTGTCTTTCTTTCTTTTTACTTTTTAGCTGAGACTCCATCTTATGTCTTAATCTCTTGCTTGCTTTTCTTATTTTCTATTTTTCGCAGGAAAAGAGATTAGATGTATATTAAAAATTGTAATAATCCTCATTTCCTACCGGCTGATGAGAGGCGATCATATGCATCGAAACATGAGTGCATTTATGTAGCGGTTTTACATATGTTCGAATGTAATGTCCTATAATAAATAATATTGTTCTACTATTGTATTGAGCACTATTTTTAAATTAATATTGTGGACGTTTGAATATATATTTGATTCGTTCACATTTCATTTGTATATATATATATATATATATATATATATATATATATATATATATATATATATATATTAATTAAATAATGCCAAAATCTGCAAATCTGAGATTCATGTGATAGCAATCATCAGGCAGAAAGAGTACTGGATTTTGGTATTATTGAATTAATATATATATATATATATATATATATATATATATATATATATATATATATATGTGTGTGTGTGTGTGTGCGTGCGTGTGTGTGTGTATTATAATACCTAGTCTGCTATTCAGAGTCTTATGCAATGACAATCAGGTATTATTATATTCATTATTATATTATTATTATTATAATTATTATTTAATTATTTATTATAATTATTATTATATTATATTATATTTAGGCTCTGTCGAATTTGGCATTCAGCCTTCATTTTGCATTATATTTTAAGCTTTAGCTCTTATTTTACACACACACACACACACACACACACACATATATATATATATATATATATATATATATATGAATTAGCTAAGAAGCTGTCGTGGGCGGCATTTAAGCTAGCTCTTGCAGAAAGCTCGTGATTGGACTTTTATCACAATATATATAGTGTAGTAGATACGATAGGCAACAATAAACTTTACCACTCAAAATTGGTCGCTGCATTAATCTAAAAAGAGTACCTTTTAAAAATTCAACCATAATTCTTCTACCGCCACTTAATTTAAAGACAATTTGATGTACGTAGGTCTTTACTTTCCGTTCAAAAATTATTTTTATTTCATGGGTGACTTTCGCTGGATTTCGCAGTTAATTTTGATTATTCCCAAAATTTATTCCCAAGTAATAAAAATTGTTATCGTACAAAAAATTCGCCGCAAAAGAAAAATTCGCCGCAAAATAAAAATTCGTCGCAAAATAAAAAAATTCGCCGCAAAATAAAAAAAATCGCCGCAAAACAATTGCAGTAATGAAAACTTGGGTATCTAGAATTTCAGGATTGCAGGTCCGGCTACGGCCCGGAATGCTTTTAATTTGCTCACAGAGTCGGTCTGATTCCCAAATCGTATGATATGTTGGGCTATGGCTTCTAGTCTCTGCACAGGATGACGAGTGTATGTCTCCCTAACGAGGTTCGATCTTATTTTTGAAATAATCGCACACAAGACTAGCTTCCTAAATAATTGCTCAAGGTTTGTTGTCCTCATTTGCGTCGATCTAAACAAATAACGCCTAAGCAATTAATTTCGATTCCCTCTTTCTCTCCCTCTCTCTCTCTCTCTTTCTTTTTCCTTGATTTCTTTCTTTCTTTCTTTCTTTCTTTCTGATGTGGGGCCAAAGTCGGGACCACAGAAGTAAAACACGGAACACGGATTAGATGTAAGAAAGATATATTAACAACAGGTTACAGAGATAGTGTAAGCGGAGCTTACTATATGTTAGTGTCCAATACTGGTAGTCGTACGCGGCTGTCACTGTCTCTCTGACTCTCTGTGTCACTCTCTGTCACTCTCTGCCTGGAAGAGTCTATTGTGTAGGTAGTTCCGGTCTCACAATACTTTCATTCTTTCTTTCTTTCTTTCTTTCTTTCTTTCTCATCTCAGTTTGATTCCTCTTTTTTGCTCTCCCCCCTATCTCTTTACTATCTCTCAGTGTCTCTATTTTTGCTCACTCTCTTTACGTTCTTTATCATTCTTTTCCTTTTCTCCTTTTCACTCCCTTTTCATGCTTTTTATTTTCTCTATTTCTTCTCCCCCTTTCTCTATCAGATTCTCTCTTTCTCTCTCTCCCTCTCTCTCTACTTCATTCAATTTCTTTCTTTGTTTAACTCTCTTATATCTTGGTCTCTTTCTCTTTCTATCATTATTTTTCTCTCCCTGTCTCTTTTGTCTCTTTCTTATCCGATTCTCTCTGTGTTTCTCTCTTTAGCAAGCATTCGCTTCTTCTTGCTCTCTTTCTCTTTCCCCCCATTCTTCTCTCTTTCACTATCCACCCCGTTCGTTATTTCTCTCTCCACCTCCTCGTTTCTCTCTTTAAACCTTCTGCTTCTTTTCCTTTTTAATTTCTTCGCTTCTCTCTTTCACTTTTTCTCTCCGAAATGTTTTCTTGCTATAATTTTCTTTGTCATTAATAACATGACATTAGATTAAGAGGCACACGATATGCGGGTAATTTGGTATTGTCCGGGCAAACACAACTTCCGAGAATATAATTAAACTTTCTGAAATGTATTTTGTAAAATTTGCTTTTAAGAAATCAATTAAGTCTGAAAATAGCGGAAAACTGCCTTTTTTTTTTAAAAAAAAAAAGGTAACACAAAACTGAACATAAATTCGTATAAACTATAATTTGAAGCGAATACATACACACATATATATAGATAATTATTTTAATATATTTTTGTTTATACGTTATTTTTATAGATACAAATATTTAAGTAAATATTCTGTTAACAGTAAAAAGAATATTTACCGGCCTGAATGGCCGAGAAATTTCATAGAAACCTGTATCCTACACGGAACTATGGCATTTAGCTACAGAGGAAGCGTCCGAAAATCATGGAAAATTTGAAGTTCAAAAAACATTGATTTAACCTTGCTCTTCAGGGCTGTTGTTTTCTCTGCTGCTACTTTTATTAATGCTCTACTTTTACATTTTGATATTGAGCACTTTATGACAAAAAAACTGCCTATATATATATATATATATATATAAATATATATATGAAGAAATAATCATACATAGAATCAATCAGCAATATTAATGCGATTAATGGCGAAATCACTTTATATGCTGACTAATTTTATATATATATATATATATATATATATATATATATATATATATATATATATATATAATCTTTAAGTATACAAGTACCAATAAAATGCGGAAAAACTTTTTTGATGTTAATAAAAAAATCCCAGACGACATGCATTTAACGGATGTCAGAATTCGTTGAAAAATACACCCCTACTCCTCAAAAAAAAACTTAACCTGTTTTTCGAACTTAACTCATAATTGATATAACAATAGTTAATAAAAATGAACACTCAACCGTCCATGTCCGAATGACTGGATTTCTAAGTATCCTTGGAAACAGGAAATTATGAATTTATATGTGCGTTTAAAATACAGTAAATTTAAAGATAAGTTATTCCAATATGAAGACGAAACAAAAATAATGCTTTTAATTTAATTATATAATTATATTTGAAGTTTTAGCTTCGGTTTTTGAAACATGGTTATTACTGTGTAGCGACAAAAAACATATTTTAAATCAGTTAATTTATAATACATACATACATATATATATATATATATATATATATATATATATATATATATATATAATGAAAACAGCATTCAGAGACTCTATAAATACCGTAGTCAATGCATTATATAAAAGATACACAAAACAGAAAATATTATATGTAAGAAAAAAAGTACTTGAATGTTATTGCTCACGTGAAAATAATTTTTATGCATATATATAGAGGTTAATATTTTTTATGATTGATTGATTAATTTGTTTATTTAACTGCATATCAACACGTTATGGGTCATCCAATGCCAAAATGTTATTTTCTTGGGAGCTTTGAAGTAATAAAAATATCATATGTTATTCTGCTTTCACAATTGAATACATGGTAGATGATTCGCAGCTTCTGTGCATATACATGTTAGGATATGATTACTAGAGGCAGTGATATGTGTGTTTTATGTTGTAGTTTTATTGAAATTATATTTTGGAATACAGTTTGATTACTTTAAGAAATTATAAGATATTATATGGATTAATATCATGAAAGAGTTCTTTTATATTGGTTGTTTCACGGAATATCAACACCAATATTGGTTATTTGATATTAAAATCTTGCCGAAATTTTGAACGCATTTGCATTCCATCAACTACAGATAAAAATATTGCTGGTAATTTTACAATCAATAGGTGTTGTTGCTAATTTTACTATCAATAGGTGTAGTTGGTAATTTTTTATTATTAAAGATACCAGCAATACACTTTTATATGAAAATGTATTGCTGGTATTTTTAATATAAAAACTGTATTTTTATACTTTCATATTGTTTGAGATTGATTTTGGGGCGGGAGGTGTTGTCACTGTTTGCCCATAGCTAGGACCCTAACAGATTCTACCACCCTGGGTCAGGATGGACCCGGGAACAGCAGCATTTAAGAGGTGATTCTCAGCTCGTCAAAACCTCCTATTTTCCGATCAGAGGCCTTGCTGCATGATGCAGTTTATCGCCATGCCTAGGACTAGCGTATTTTTATGAGTATCTATTATATAGACTTTTACCGCCTGAATATAGTGTAGCAGCAATATTAAAATCTATACATTCACATGAAACTTATAGTCGCGGACAGCAGTAACAGTTAAATAGTGTTTTTATTTAATATTTTATACACACACACACATGGAAATGACTGAACGCACTCTTTTAAAAGAACCTTTTTCGTCCAGCATTTCTCCACAAAGATTCGTTGAAAGGACAATAATGAAAACTTCGAAAGTGAAAACGGTAAAAACGGGGAATAATTAAAGGGCTACGACTAAAAAGAGGTTCCTTTAAAAGAATGCCTTATGTAATTTTCAAAGACATTTCTTTAAAGCAACTCACCACAAGCAAGGCGGGAGTGCCACTTGCACGCAAGGGGTTGCAGAGGATTGGGAACAAGATTAAAGAGGTGTGTTTGAGAAAAGGATATAGAGAAGGACGGGGAACAAGCTCAGGGTGTCAGATGTCGATTGGCAATACACTTGAATATTTGAAGATTATATCCATCGGAGAAGCAAGTAACGGGAAGGAAGTTCCACAGACGGGAAGAGTGGGAGAAGAAGCTGTTTGAGTAGAAGAGACGGTTACATTTAACCATTTTGACAGTGAAAGGGTGGGACCGAGATGCCAGCCTGGTAGCTTGCTTAAATTCATGCAGCCTGGGAACCAGCGATAGTAGCTCGTCAGAACAATTGCTGTGAAAATACTTGTAGAAGAGACAGAGGGAAGCCACTGGACGTCTGTGGGATAGCGATTGTATGCTAGATGCCAGGTCAGGACATATCATCTTGCATATTCGTCTCTTTTCTTTGTCGAGGACCTCGACAGCGGGAGCACCAGATCATTAAATTATATATATATATATATATATATATATATATATATATATATACAGAGGTGAGATGGGTAAATTGCAGCCATTTTATATTTTTAATTTTGTGCATGCACGTTGTTTGTTTTTGATTTTGTCGACTGCACTGTATAGCCGGGTCAGTTGGGTACGGTCTTTGAGAAAAAGAGCATCATGACGCAATTCGCTTCGCCTGAAATTTGGAAAAGGCATAAGCTCCAATACAAACATTTCAAAGTGTTTGGGTGTCAACCCGAAGACAATCCCGAGGATTTGGATGATATATCCAGTTCTCATAATGGTGTTTGGAGTCATCTTTAGTGATGGCGAAGTTATGCCATCTTTCATCTTCCCACAGGTACTCAGATTCAACAGTGAGGCCTACAGTAAGTGCCTTGAGGCGGTAGTGCTGCCCTGGGACAACAGAGTGGCTGCTATGTATCACACTGCACCATGCCACACAAGCAGGAGAACCCAGACTATTTCTGCGGCCACATCACCCCTTACATCTGGCAAACCTAACTCCCCAGACTGCAACCCCCTTGATTTTTAAGTGTGGGGCGCAGTTGAGCGAGAGACCAAAAACTTCTTGCAATACCAAAGGCGAACAAGGCAATGATTATGGCAGCATTCATCAACTTTAAAAAGGAGACCGTCCAGAAGAGTTGCAGGAGATTCTGAAGTCGTCTGTAGGCTGTGGTTGAAGCCAATGGCGGTTTTATTAAATAAATTTACTCTTTAGTATTTCAAGATACATTTGTGCAATTTTGGTAAATATATCTGTTAAAATGAGATGTCAGGGTTATTTTCATTTTGGCGTAATTTAGACGATAATTTATACATCACACCTTTTGATCTGAGTAAAGCCCACAAACCTTATAAACACCCGTCTGTTTTCTTTTTTTCATAAAAAGAAGCTGTATTTCGCTTTTTAAATCTGAATAAATCGTTTACTCGCCAGTAATTTACAATCGCCTGATGAGATGCATTGATAAGCATCGAAACATGACTACAATTGCGTAGCGATTTTGACATGTTTTTCGATGTAATATCCTAAAATAAATATTATTACTCTACTTTGTATTGAGCACTCTTAAATTGAATGTTACGAACGTTGGAATTGTACTCTATTCGTTCTCATCTTACCTTGATATATATATATATATATATATATATATATATATATATGTATAGACAGAGAGAGAGAGAGAGGAAAACTGTCTTTCTGGTCTTTCTGTCTGTCTTCCTGTCTTGCTATCTCTCTCTATATACACGCACACACACACACACACACACACACACACACACACACACACACATACACACACACATATATATATTTATATATAATTTCTGTATGCATACATATTTCGGAGGCAACTTCTATTTTTGGCATATTTCATTGATAAAATGTCTTTTTGAAAAATGTTTTCATTTAATTCACCATAATTGTTTTTAATGGTGATACAAGATTGTACTAAAGTATTTCTGAAGAAAGATAAAAGCATAAATTTATTTAAAAAAATCTGTTAGAGGAACGAGAAATAAAAAAAAAACTGTTTATGCATTCAAATATTAGTCGATCGAAAAAGACGAGGAAGAAAAAGAAATTATAAACGTTAAAAAAATGATAAAAATGAAAAATATCTGTTACAGGAACGAGAAAAAAAGAAAGAAAGAAAAAAGAAAGAAAGAAAGATAGAATGGTTGAATGAAAGAAAGAAAGAACGAATGGACAGACTGGAAGAATAAAATAATTGTAACATTAAAAGAAAGAAAGAAAGAATAGGTTGGAAGAATAAAATAATTATAGCTTTAAAAGAAATAGAGACAGACAGACAAAAAGAAAGAAAGAAAGAAAGAAAGAAAGAAAGAAAGAAAGAAAGAAAGAAAGAATCAATGGACAGAGTGGAAGAATAAAATAATTGTAGCATTAAAAGAAAGAAAGAAAGAAAGAAAGAAAGAAAGAAAGAATCAATGGACAGAGTGGAAGAATAAAATAATTGTAGCATTAAAAGACAGAAAGAAAGAAAGAAAGAAAGAAAGAAAGAAAGAAAGAAAGAAAGAAAGAACGTACGAACGAACAAACAGGTTGGAAGAATAAAATAATTATAGCATTAAATATATAAATAAATAAATAAAGAAAGAAAGAAAGAAAGAAAGAAAGAAAGAAAGAAAGAAAGAAAGAAAGAAAAAAAGAAAGAAAGAGCGAATGAATGAATGAAAGAAAGAAAGAAAGAAAGAAAGAAAGAACGAATGGACAGGCTGGAAGAATAAAATAATTGTAACATTAAAAGAAAGAAAGAAAGAAAGAAAGAAAGAAAGAAAGAAAGAAAGAAAGAACGAAAGAAAGAAAGAAAGGAAGGAAGAAAGACAGATAGACAGACAGAAAGAATGAAAAAAAGATCAAATGAAAAAGAAAGAGAGAGAAAGGAACCAGTTAGAGAGGAAGAGAAGTAAAAGGAAAGAAGATAAACAAAACAGAAAGAAATCCAGAATGAAAGAAAATAGTTCTACTATTTATTATAAATAGTAAAATATATAAATAATGTTAAAATATTGGTCAAACAAAAAACGGGGAAGAAAATGAACGTAGAAAGATAAAACTGTAAAAAATCTATTAAAAAAAAAAAAATCTGTTGAAGGAACAATAAAGAAAGAAAAGAAAATAAAACTAGTGAAAGGAGAAAGAAAGAAAGAAAGAAAGAAAGAAAGAAAGAAAGAAAGAAAGAAAGAGAATGACAGAAGAAGAAAAAAAAGAATGATATTGCAAAGAATGGAAAGTAAATTGTTTGAATCGACCTGATTGATTCACCCGAAAATAAATCAAGTCCGTCATCAAGTCGACATGAATCCAGTCCAAGTCTGCCTTTTTTTTAAAATCAGATACGTAACACACATGACCTTTCGTCTAGGCCTGTTTTAAAATAACACCAAGCCACAAATGTCTTACATACAACGTCTGTTCACACCCGACTTTTCTTGTCTGTTTGTCTCAAGCAATGAAAAAATCACGGATCATAATTCATGAAATTCTACACATGGACTTAGAACTGTACTTAATCGCAGCTCGAGGCCGTGTAATGGTTAGCAAGCCTGTCTCGCTAGAACAATTACGAGTGAGTTCGATCCTCACTGGGTGCCCCCTAAATTAGGCCATGTATCACATCTAAAAAAAACGTTTGGAAAATCAATAATTACAGGAAAAATTATTTTCTCCAGGGTTTTTGTCGTAATCCGATCGTGTTCTTTTTCTATGTGCCGTGTCCTTGCAGGACATTGGCGATCATGGCTCTTCACAATTTCCTCTACTTCTTAGCTCTAAATGATTTTTTGTGTTTTTATTTCACCTAAACTTTGAATTGCCATCAGTAGGTTATGCGTTAATTTTCTCTGTTCCTCTTGCCATCAATCTGCCCTGTGAGTATCAGATTTTCTAAGCCCTCTTTCCTCATTATGTGCACTAGAAATTTCAACTGTTTTCTTCTGATGTTAAGTATGTTTCCTTTTTGTTTCCATTTTCTCTATCGTGTTAAAATGTTAAAACTGGAACACTAACTTGTTTTTATTTTATTGAATTTAAACCAACACGTACGTCGTCCTGGGTATGACGATAAAATACATTTTTGTAACAAAAAAATAAATAAATAAAAAAATAAAAATAAATGAATAATAATAATAATAATAATAATAATAATAATAATAATAATAATAATTACCAGCAATAAATTTTTTATAAAAGAAAATATTAATGACCCCAAGAATATTAAATTTCCACATTAAATGATTGTTTGTTTATTTGTTTTGTTTTGCGGCATATCAACCCCCAATGGGTTCGAATTTCTAGTCAAATCCATTACATAAACTACATCCGCGTCCTGGGTAAGACGATAAACTACATCCGCGTCCTGGGTAAGTGGAAAGCAAACCAAACCAAACCATTACATACACTTTCATGCTATAATCCTTGGGAAAGGTATGAATCCTCTTCTTCTCCCAGCTATGGGTAAATAGCTGGAGAGACCAGGTTCTATAACCTTGGATGACAACTGGTCTACTGCAAAAAGAAATGGCAACCTACTGCAGGAAAAAATCTGCCTCGTCAGTCATGTATCGAAAGATACATGATCGCCTAAGCATGGTACATAACTGACTGACTGAACCTCAATGGGTTATTTAATACCGACAAGCTTTTTATTGCCGGTAATTTTTTTTTTTTTTTTTATCAAAAAATGTATTACTGGTAATAACTTTTTAT
>CAHIKZ030001016.1:767500-782500 GCA_903632075.3 Acanthosepion pharaonis
CCAATCGTTATGTATCCTCATTATCCTCATAATCTTCGCTTCTCACCGCATCTTTTTCCATTCATGTTCCACACCTATTCATCATTACCATCATGCCAGTATTCCTTGAGTGGCTCTCGGGCATTATTTTGTGAAATATGACGTTGTTTCAGTCGATTATTAACGCAGATTTTTCCTTCTCCTTGACTGGTTGCCAAATAAAACTATTATTTAATATTTATGTAAAAAAAAATTGCTTCATGTCTAAAATTTATATTTTAGCGTTTCAAATACACTTTTAGCTGCATATAGGAATTCGTTGCATATGGCTCTCCATATTTTCCTTGCCTTTATTCTCATGAAATGCCGTGGAGTGTTGCTTTCTACATGGTTTTGAATTCAGCGTTTTCTTTCTCCTGGCCTTGTTGCCAGGCAAGGCTATACACCCTGCCTACGTTGCTATATAAACCATTTAGAAGTGAATACATTAGACAGGGTGGAAATTTCTCATTTCTGCGCTGATAACTGCTACGCTACCTGCACATCGTTTAAATCATTACAATTGGCAAAAAAAAAAAAAAAAAAAATATTTCTCCTAATATTATAAAAATGGTCGCTGAATAGTTCTTGGTACGAACCCAAAAATCTGATTAAATATCAAACACTTTTTTTAAAAATAAAATCCTTTCTTAGTCGGACTGAGAACTTTTCAATGGCCGTTTGTCGTTAACGAGTCTAGTTTCCTCCATCACGTAAAGGTACTTTAGTTATTTCTATCGTTCCGCTTTTAGAAATTTGTAAGAAAACATAACACTTGCCAATGGTTTGATTGCTAAGAACAAAAGGGGGTTTGTAAATTTTAGAAGACTTTTACGTTCGGTCAACTTCCCATCCCTTGTAATATTTTGTACCGTTGCCAAGGCCCCTGTCCACGCCATCCATTAACACAAGCTCATTAGGTAGATGGCCCTCTGCGCCTTCCCCTATCTGTCTTGACCTCAGTATGCCATGTGAATGTCAAATTATCCAAGCCGTCCAATCTCATTATATGTCCAGGAAATTTCAGCTCTCTTTCCGGTGCTGAGTAATCAGTGTTCTTTTTATTGCTATTTTTCTTAAGACTTCCTTGTAGCTAACTCGTTCAATCAATAGAATTCTCAGCATCCTTCTGTAGAACCAAATTTCTGTCATTTCGAGTTTTCTCTTAATCCTTGGAGAGATTGTCCAGCATTCCAAATCAAAACCGCTATCTATCTATCTATCTATCTATCTATCTATCTATCTATCTATCTATCTATCTATGCCCTTTCTTCTATATCTATCTATTTCGTTCTCCTTCTCCTCTCTCTTTCTACACAGACACACACGCATATATATATATATATATATATATATATATATATATATATATATATATATATATATATAAATTTTTAAAAATGGAGATCAACCTTCGTTATCTTCAGGCGGTATTTTTTTTATTTAAAAGTTCGACATGTTAATTTTTTAATGTAATGAGCACTTTTTAATACAATTGTTTCCTCGTCTAATTCACCACTGACCAGTAACTGTTTTATAATTATATATATATATATATATATATACTAGCAGTATGGCCCGGCGTTGCCCGTGCTTGTTTCAAAAATCGTACGACTCATACAGCAATCGCTATCACTTGACTTGCCTTTAAAGGAGTGCCCTTTGCCGTGTTGATGTTGCTACATGCCTTACTTCTTGCCTATCTCACACTGCGAATTTTTTCTAAGCTCTATACTAAACATTAAATCTGTTACGAAAAAGTACTAAACAAAATGAACACAAAACGATCAGCTTTAAAAAAGGACTCGTAACTGAAAAAAAACCGAATGAAAAAAGAATGTTAACAACAAATACTTTTTCCACACCCAACCCAGTTCTGCGGAATCAGAATTAACGTTGAGTTTAAGCAAGCGAATGAGCCAATTGGAGTAAAGTGCCATGCAGATTTAAATTTTTCCCACTTGTGACAAATGCAGCTATTGATTTTTTTTTTGCATGCTAGTTAACATTCGTGTCAGTCAGCTGTTGGCTCTCATGCTGGCCAATAGAATCTTCCTGCCTATTCGTGGCAGCCAGCTATAGGCTCTCACTCTGGCCAGTAGAAAATGGCCGCAAACCACATGAAAACTGTCGTAGAAGCATTAAAAAAATCGATTATTTCCACTATCGATGGGAGTTGGGAAATGCAAAGTCGATCTTGGCCTTTCCGCTAACTTGGAGTATGTACATGTAAATTTTGGTGCAAATCCGTCGACAATTGCGGCCGTGCATTCGTTACACACACACACACACACACACACACACACACACACACACACATACATCCTGCCTTATATATATATATATATATATATATATATTGTATTGAGCACTTTTTATTATTTTAGCTGTTGGCAGGGAGAGCTTTACCTTTGATTGTGGTAGATGCTATTTTCAGTACCCTAATTATTTTATTAGATGCTTTTGTCCCTACCCTAATTATTTTATATTCAATGTTTTTTTTTGTTTTTTTTAAGCATTTCATCCCTAGCAAGTCAGAAGTGCCATTATCACACAGGGGGTTATGTAGTGTGAAAATGAGAGAAAAGTGTGGGCGTAGGGGGGGGGGGTTGAAGAAAGGGAAAAGGAACAGGTATCAACGCAACAAAACGTGGGAAATATGTTTGTCCAAAAACAGTAATTTGACTTTGCTAACCAGACTCTTCCTCTGTAGCAAAATGGTATATCACATCACGCCAAATGACGGTTCAGTGTAAGACACAGGTTCGATTCCTATTTTCAACGAAATTTCTCGGACATTCAGGACGGTAAAAGTTGTTAATACTGTTTATTATAAACAGAGCATTTACTTAAATATTTGTATCTATAAAAGGAACGTATAAACAAAAATATATTAAAATAACTCTGGGATTTCATAATATATACATACATACATACATATACATATATATATATATATATATATATATTAGTTATATCAAACAGCCATGTACATAATATTAGACAGATATTAGTTGATAACACAATAATACTCACATATAGACACAGTAAAAAAACCTTTTGATATTGGAGGTCATCTACATTAAAACAAAGCAAACCACACTCAACAAAATTACATTTAAAACTAGCCACAACACATTAAATTGCGTCTAAACATATTGTTCTGTTAATATTTCGGTCTCTTACGTGGAATGATGTCCTAGAAAACGCATCATGAATTTACCACTTGCGTCTGCTATCCCGCGACCGCCATCGTCGCATAGTAATCTTCTACGTCAACATAACAGAATATCATCTTTGAGAGTTGAATATCTTTATTTAAATGTCCGCATAACCACTCTGAAGATGGCTCATGTGAGACGAAAGGTTAGATCAACGACCAACTTAATAAAAAAATATCCAAATGTCAGATAATTTTTGTCTTTATTTTCACCCGAAATTAATACGAACATTAGAACGGCTCATGATCAGACATAATCGACATTCATTGTCTGTTATATTTAACAATATATATATATATATATATATATATATATATATATATATATATATATATATATATATATATACCTGAATGTAATGAGAACAAAAAATAATATATAAATTCTAATGTTCACAGCATTAATTCAAAAACAGGCTCAATACCGATAGTAGAACAATAATTATTTATTATAATTTTTTCATATAGACAAAAACAATTTATTCACTACATAGATGCAACTTTGTTTCAGTGCATTTAATTGCACTTCGACTGTGCGAACCAAATTTTTTGTCTATGTGAAAAAAATTATAATATATATATATATATATATATATATATATATATATATATATATATATATATATATATATATATTACATTATTTACATTATTCGGACTATTGTACTCATCTTTGTCACCATATTTATCACAAGGTTTCGGCCGTTGTACGCTCCTGCCTTCTTCAGGTGGTTGGAATTTTCGAACTGAACACACATGGCACAGTGGATAAAGGCGTTGGTTAGATCTAGTGACAGGATCCAAAGAGTGTGAGTTCAATACCCGGTTAAGGCAGTGGAGAACTTGAAGAGGGAAACAAACAGGAGATAACTGATAACTGACATCCATTAAACATGGCACGTGGAACTAGAACAGTCTACCTTAGTGTGAGAAATAAGGGGTTCAGTTCGAAATTCCAACCACCTGAAGAAGGCCGGAGCTTACAACGGCCGAAACGTTGTGATAAATATGGTGACAAAGATGAGGACAATAGTCCGAATAATGTAAATAATGTACATAATACCTCATCTCAGAAATATAGACATATATATATATATATATATATATATATATATATATATATATATATATACTAGGAGAAGTTACTGTTTCCTTCGTATTGATAGTGTTAAGTTTTCTTCCAATCAGAGTCTAATTATATGAAAACTGTCTAATCTATGAGTTCAAATAAAGTCTCACTTTGTAAGTTTTGATTTCACTCCTGTAACGCGAAAAAAGTTAAATATATCACTAAGGAATGTCTATTTTACAGTCTTTGTCGCTAGTTGGCAGTTAAAATAATTATTATTCATATAGACAGACGAACTGATACTGGTCATTTTCAGTAGTTGCTTGAAGCAATTAGTGGCATTAAAGCAAAAAAAAAAAAAAAAAAAAGCCAATCATTTGCTCCTGACAAGCTTCCAAAGAATAAATATTGTGAGATGTAGAAAAATATTTTGCAGGAATAGTTATTCAGCTGCATTTTTTAAAAATGCTTTTCCAAAGTGCGAATATTTTTCTTGACCGGGCATTGATAATAAAAGAGAATTTTTAATCTTACACCGGTAAGTGGTAATTGATACTAAATAAGATATTTCTCCAAAGACATAGATCCTGACTTTTATGAAGTAAAAACTGTTGCTCTATGAAGAGCAACAATTTTTACGTCAAACTTTCCCTCGGGGCCAATAAATCTGCATACCCAATTTAAGGGCTCTACATGAAATCGTTTGATCATGTATAGCGAACAAATTATCCCCCCTCTCTCTCTCTCTCTCTCTCTCTCTCTCTCTATCTCTATATATATATATATATATATATATATATATAGAGAGAGAGAGAGAGAGAGATGAATTTGATTAGAAATGTTTACTTTGTAATGATTGCTTTATATGGTTAATGAAAAAGAAGCGCACTCAAACACACACGCGCGCACATACACAAACACACACGCGTATATATATATATATATATATGTGTGTGTGTGTGTGTGTGTGTGTGTGTGTGTGTGTGTGTGTATTTGAAATAGGATATAAAATCCCGACAAAATTTTTAAGAAATTTGACAAATGGAAAACCGTTTTATTGAAACTAGATTTGATTACGCGTTTTGCCTTTCTAGGCTTCATCACATCCAAAAGCAAAAAAAAAAAAAATAAAATAAAATAAAAAAAGAAAAAGAAATAAAAATTCTGAAAATTAGATGAGGATTTACCTTTAATTTGATAGAAAAAAAATGGGAAAATCCATTAACTTTCGACATAAACTAAGAATTATAAAGAAAAGAATTATTATATTACCGTAAATTGGTAATATCGAAATAGAACGTTTTTGTAGTGTTTCTTTTAAATAATTTTATATAGTGTTTTTATTTTTAACCGTTATATCTCGCTATTAAATAAGGGCTGATTAGTCTCTTTAAGTTTGTTCTGTAAACAGTCCAGGAATTCTACACTATTTACATTATTCGGACTATAGTCCTCATCTTTGTCGCCATGTTTATCACAACGTTTCGGCCGTTGTACGCTCCGGCCTTCTTCAGGTGGTTGGAATGTCCTACTGAACCCTTTATTTAGCTCACTGGGGTACACTGTTCTAGTTCCACGTGCCATGTCTAATGGATGTCAGTTATCTCCTGTTAATTCCCCGCTAAAAGTTCTCTACCGCCTTAACCAGGTATTGAACTCACACACTTTGGGTCCTGTCACTGGATCTAACTAACGCCTTTATCCACCGTGCCATGTGTGAGTTCAATACCTAGTTAAGGCGGTAGAGAACTTTCAGAGGGGAAACTGAATTAGGAACGTCATTCTTTAAAAGAACACTGTTCTTTATGTCCTCATATATATTCGATGTATGAAGTTCCGACAACCCCGAACTAATTATCTGCATGCCTATGACAGGCAGGACTTTTGAGACCGGCTCGAGAATTGCACAAAAGACCACAAACAGTACAGAAGAATGTATTATATATCCAAGTGCAGCAGGAACACTGTTAGATGTCTTATTTTGCTTTCTCGTTTCATGTAATCGACTAATGGTTACTTTTTAGTGCAGCTATATCAATGTTGTACTTCTTTATCTCCAATGCGACCAGAGCTGTTTTTCTTTCTGGTGCTGAGTTGTTGTCCTGGAGAGTTTGTACATTCCATACCAACATGAAGTTGATGTTGTTTCGTAGGGTTTTTCGCGGTAGCTGGATATGTGTGGAACTAATTAGATGTAGTTGTCAGAAAACCAATACAATGATTTGTTTCAAGTGGTGAAAGCTTGTGTCGGACCATCCACATTTTTTGGATCTGTTGGTAAAATACTAACGATGCAAAAGACTTGCCACGGAAACTCCGAATGACAGTGCTCATGCGTTATTATCGCGGAGTTTAACCTCTCCGGATCACAGTCAATATCAGCCAGTACACGTCTTTCGGCAGACACATGGAATATAATGACCGGGTTAAGCTGTCATGAGTTTTCCTTCCCATCTGAAATCTTTTTTTTATCGTGAAACTAACACTAAAAGGATTGCTAAAGAAAGCTCAGAGAGTCTCCTTTCACCCTCATCAAGGACAGCTAGCTCGCGCCAGTTCTCAACCTGGTACTTCACATAGCTCAATCATATATTGTTAAATATAACCGACAATGAATGTCTGTTATGTTTTATCATGAGCCGTTCTAAACTTCGTATATTTGCTTTAATTTCGGGTGAAAATAAATTTTAAAAAATTGTCCACTATTTGGATATACTGCCTATACATTTAGGGAGTGGCGGGGGAATAGAATTAAAAAAAAAAAAAAAAGAAAACTAAAAGTTTCAGTCAGACGAAAGGCACGAGACAGCGGTCAAGGGTGGGTAGAAAGTATTTGCCAAAGGGAAGAAATTGAAAATATAGATAAAAAAGATGTAAGTGATTAATGGAAAAGGAGTTAGGGAGATCTTAAAGTAGAGGAAAGTTTATAAATTATAAGTAATATAGTGTAAAGAGGTTATAGAGGGGGAAATAAAAAATATAGAAATTAGAATTAGTTATACTTTCGACATTTGAAAGGTTAGTTTCAGTCAGACGAAAGGCACCAGACAGGGGTCAGGGGTGTGTGGAAAGTATTTTCCTTAATGGGAAGAAGTTTTATAAAATTAAACCCCAATATTAACCTTATGACATTAATTTGGGATTATATGAAGAATGAAATATTAATTTAAAATTATCAGAGAAATAAAAAGGGTTTCAAAAAGGGGGAAGTAAAAAATATAGAAATTAGAATTAGTTATACTTTCGACATTTGAAGAGTTTGTTATATATAGTGACTTTCGTCTCTCTGGAGCTTTTTAGCTTTCACAGTTTAATTCTATTTCCCGCCACCCCCATACCTGTATAGAAACAAGCTCAGTTCACACAGGGGTTGATAAGACAGACGATCGATATCTTTGTCTGCCGAAATAGGCTATTCCCCATATGAGGTAATTTGAGATTTTATTGTTTATTTATTTATTTATTATTATTTATTATATTTGTTTCAAAATATATGCAATCATACATTTCGCCGTTCAAGGCATCATTAGATCGGAAAGTGAAAGAACGTGATGCCTGTATGTTAATTTGTGCATTTTAAGACATTTTTTTAATGTTTATGCGTTCTTTTTATAGATAGAAATATTTAAGTAAATGCTCTGTTTATAATAAGCAGCATTAACGACATTTACCGGCCTGAATGTCCGAGAAATTTTCATAGAAAATATACGTCCTCCGACAGGAATCGAACCTGTATCCTATACGGAACCATCATATAGCCTAACGTGCTTTTACCGATTGAGCCAAAGAGGAGCGTTTCGGTTAGCAGGGTCGATTTTTACTGTTTTTAAAGTACAATTTTCCATGATTTTCTCAGGTATATTCATATCTGCTCGATGCGTATCCAAATGTAAGCAAATGACGTCACACATTATGAAATGGACAAAGTTCGACGATTATTTTAAGACATTTTTAGGTTTATATTTATATTTTTATGTTTAAATAGTGAAATTTTATTATTTTTCCCCAAACCTGCGTTTCTCGCGACTAGAAAAGAAAATGAGTGACTTTTTAAAAAAGGCCATTAACATTTATTTTCTTTACCTTCAGTTCGAGCCGAAAGATTTAATCCTTCAGAATGATATATATATATATATATATATATATATATATATATATATATATATATATATATATATATATATATAACTACTAGTAATACTCAGTTGGAAACCCCGGCCAGAAAGATATTATGGTTTCAACCCCTTCGCCAATATAATTTAACCGTTACAACTAAAATAGGAACAATATTTTTTTAAATTATTAAAAAAGAATTTCCCATCAACAAACGTACTATACAAGATTTTCAACAGAAATTATGATAAATTAAGTTACAGTTGTATGCCGAACATGTCTAACTTAATTAATAAATATAACACACAAAAAAAATCTTAGACAGACTACATTCCAACCCCACTAAATGTAACTGTAGAAATAAAGATGCCTGCCCACTCAAGGACGGGTGATAACAAGAATGTGTGGTTTATAAAATTGAAATACACAGAAATAAACCTAATAATAGTGATAAAAACGTTAAATTTTACACAAGGTAATTTCAAAAAGTATTACTACAATCATTTAAGTAGCTTTAAGCATGAAAATTACAAATACAGCGCTAGCCTGTCTATAGACATATGGAATATTAAACAGGTAGATTGTATTGACCCCATCTTAAAATGGGAAATACTAAAAAAATGCTATAAGTATAAAGCAGGAGACAAGTATTGCTTATTATGTATGGAGAAAAAATTAGCTATAGCCACCTTTGATGAACCTAATAATTTATTAAATCAAAGTTCTGAGATTTTAAATAGGTGTAGACATAGGAAATCCTGGTTATTGGAATAGAGTCTCCGTTCTTTTTTTTCTTCTTCTGTCACGAGGTGCTAATTAGTTTTTAGAGCTTTTATCAATGTCATTTCCTGTATAGCAAGCTTACCTTGAAGCTCCGTTAAGGTGAAACCTAGATATGTTGTTCCTTGCTGTTTAGGATTTATTCCATATATATATATATATATATATATATATATATATATATATATATTCGACCTAATCTATTCCAGTCATATTCGCATAATTACCTTTAGGAAAGTCATAAATCCACCCCTTTTCACCGCAGATATAGATTACATACCATGGTATACCGAAATTTCTAGCCTTGGATGTCGAGACTAGAAGCAAAACTTCGAATTCAAAGACAAAAAGAAAGACAAAAAGAAACTACCATCTTCCCCAAAATGCATGACAATTCGCAGATATAAGGAATCTGCGGAGAGCCATGATCTTAGACGTACTGCAGTGACTTGGCATTAAAAAAGGTAAGACAGAGATACGACCAAGCCTTTCTTTCAATGCATTATCGACCTTTGTATTTCATTCTCATTTTTCTGTAAAGAATTTAAACAACAAATAAACATTTACTGAATTGAACTTAGACTTACATAGCGACAGATATAGGGCTGAGCGTCGAACTCATTACGGTAATCGTGATAGATTGCAAAGGGTGCACTAAGTTTCGTGCCTTTTTTAAGAATAGATTTTGTATAAGAAAGTATGGTAAAAGAAACATAAGACAACAGGCAAGAAAAGAAAGCCTGGATCTTCCAACCTTCAAAGAAAACCTTAAGAGACCTGGAATAAATGTCGAGTTCTTCTGAATAAAATGTTTTGTTCGGCGTGAGGTCAGCCGTACAAATGAAAATTCCAAAGAAGCCGAAAGGTAGGAGAAATGGTAGTCAATGTCACAATAATAAAAAGGATTGGCCAGGGCTTGGAGAAACTTAAAGGAAAATAGCAGATGTCCAATAATGACTGCCTTTCCTTCGGAAAATAGTTGGCTTTTTATTTTTACTTAAGCACGGAAGAAGTGATACATTCAAACTCTCTACTTTAGTTTCATTTAATTTGGGGGTCTTTTTGACTTCATTATTCAGATTTATATATTACATACCAACTGTACACGCATCACTTTTTGACTCCTTACATCCCTTAGCGTCCTCCATCGTTTACCTTTGCTTACACGGCTTGATCCTACACTCAAATTACTCAAAGTTTCATGCTCTAAGCAATCGTAAAGAATAAAATACGAATAAGGTTATTTTTATGATTTCTTACTGCACGAATATTTCATAATACGGTAAGGAATAAAGGATATACCTGTTTTAATATATATGTAATTCTCAATACGTAATCACAACACTAATAAAATTAGTCGTTAAATACAAGCTAGATGTAAAACTACCACACTATCTAGTAGGTTAACTTGACATTGGTCTTGTAAATGTATCATTTGTACTCATTAAAATACATAGATTGTTAGGTATTGGTATTTCTATTAGCGAAGTATTCATAAACAAAATGGATGAAGTGGGTATAGCTACCTATTGTAAAGGTGTCTGTACAATCAATAAAATGTTTTTGACAAAACAAGAGAGAACGGAAGTAAATGCACGACAGGTAGAAATTTTATTATATAATTATGCCATAAAATAAAATTAAGAGATAAAAAAATTCGTTATGGGAAACGAACACCTTTTGTTATCAACAAAGTTCAAATTCAAATGTCAGTATTTCCAGAACAAAGAAATGTCTTCATTATTTAAATAAATAGTGTTTATTATTTTTGTTGTCAATTTTCAAGAACAGAAACAAAAGTATAAATTTATTTTCATATGTTTAGGTTTTATTACGATTCTAATCATCGCTTTTTAAAACAATAAACATGGCCAAGGAGTGGAGGTAGATAAAATAATAAACATGGCCAAGGAGTGGAGGTAAAATAATAGCGATGTCAATGAAAAAACCGTGCCTTTGTCACTCCGGCAGGTTATCATCGATGATGTTGCATATTCTCTGCAGATTTGTATCAGTGCTCTTTGTTCTTCCTTTGTGAACACTGCTAACGGAGCGGCCATTTTTACACTGTAACAGCCGCAAGAAAATTGGCGCGTTAAATATCATAGTTCGATCACTTGATACAATAACAAATATAAACTCACATGACCAAAAGGCATTGTATATATATATATATCATAATACTCGACTCTCCCGTCGAATTCGATATAAGAGGGTCAAGCAGATGAGTTCCTAGGAAACCGACAGCCCAACAACAGCACATGAGATTTGATTATAGTAGTGAGGGTTCCGCGCAGGACCATCCACATTTTTTGAAGGGCCGAATACAGAGACCTACGTGCCACAAGGTCTCCAAACGACCCTCCGCAGGTTGTCCTTCTCCAAGACCAGTTGCCATCCAAAGCTATAGAACCCAGTCTCTCCTGCTATTTACCCATAGCTTTCACACCTTTCCCAAGGGTATTAGCACGTAAGTGAATATAATGGATTCGACTGGAATTCGAACTCGGCTCGCCGATTCCTCAATCCAAGCCGCTATCTATTACTCCACTGTGTGTGTGTGTGTGTGTGTGTGTGTGTGTGTGTGTGTGTGTGTGTGTGTGTGTGTGTGTGTGTGTGTGTGTGTGTGTGTGTGTGTGTATATATATATATATATATATATATATATATATATATATATATATATATATATATATATATATATATAAAGATCCAAATTATAAAGTACTAATATTGTGTATGAATTCACATACCCTTTTACTGTTTTGCTGATCACACCAAATTCACGAATCATTATATTTGACATAGCACTATATATATATATATATATATATATCAAAACGACTCACATCACATCTCTTAGGGGCTCCATGAGGACTCATTTAAATGCTTACTGAAACCTAACAAACTCCATCTGCAATATACAGTGTAACCCGGATATAAGAGAGTTGTCGGGACCGGAGAAGAAGTTTCTTATATCCGGGTTTGGTCTATTTTATATACATTAACATAGGCTCTAATTTGGGACCATAGAAATCTCTCTTATATCCGGGTTTTTCTTATATCCGGGTCTCTTATATCCGGGTTACACTGTACTTGGAGAAAATACAATCATAAAAAAAAAATGTAAAAACCGGCTAAAAATAATAAATTCGAACCCGGTTCTCTGATTCTTCAATTAGAGCCGCTATCAATTACTCCACCATGCCTCCTTTTTTTAGCTATGCTTATATATATATATATATATATATATGAATTTAGTTAATGTTAGACTCGCATCAATCAGTGTTAAAAACGTAAATCCCTTTTTTAGTATCTAGTGATATGCCGAGGAACAGAAAATGAATTATGTAGCTATACAGAAATAGAAAAGGGCGTAAGACAAGGATGTGTATTCACCTCAGATTTATTCAACCTCTGCAGTGACGCTATCCTAAGGGGACTGGAGACCCTACCGGGATTTATTATCTGTGGGCGTAATTTTAACAATATAAGATCCGCAGATGACACTGTGCTGATATCGGACACGGAAAGAAAACTAAGGGACCTCCTAGACAGGATAGTAAAAGAAAGCGAGAAAAAAGGACTAACCATCAGCTGCAAGAAGACAGAAAGTAAATCATCAGCAAGAGTTGGGTGGTGGTTTTGTTTTATGGCATATCAAAACCTCAGTAGGTCATTTAACGCCAACAAAATTTGAAAATAGATTCATAGCGATAGTTTGGTAAAAAAGGTGTGTATGTAAACATATATAGTTGAACCATTTTTCAATTACTCATATTTTTGAGTACGATCAAATTTCTTTTAAGAAATTTACAATCTTGGATGGTTTTATTTTCGTAATTATAAATTACTCATTTGGTTTGGTTTGGTTTGTTGTGTTTTACGGCATATCTACCTCAATGGGTTATTTAATGCCGACAACGTTTTTTTCCTTCTAATATTTTGTTTGGTCAAAAATCTATTTCTGATAATATTTTTTTGAGTACATTTTTCCTTCATAAATTATTGCTGGTAATAATTTTTTTTAATTACAAAGTATTTCTGGTATTAAAAGCTATTTTCACACAGGCTTGTGTGCTAATTATTTGCCCATAGCTGGGAGCCTAACAGATGCTACCACCTACGGTCAGGGTGGACCTGGAAACACCAGAAATTACGAGGTGGTTCCACGCTCCTCAAAACCTCCTGATCAGAAGCCTTGCTGTTGGACGTAGTTTATCGTCTTACCCTGGACGCGGATGTAGTTTATCGTCATACCCAGAGAAAAAAAAGCCAAGATGCGAGTTATAAAATGGGGATGTTAACTTCAAGCAAGTACAGAAGTTTAAATATCTGGGAAATGTTTTAACAGAGAGAGGAAAATGTGACACCGAAATCCGAAGCGAAGGGAATCAGTTCGAAATAAAGAAAAGAGTGCTGGTTTGCTAGATGATATCCAGCTTCTTATATGGCAGTGAATGCTGGACAATCTCTCCACGGATGAGAAGAGAACTGGAAACAGTGGAAATGTACTTCTACAGAAGGATACTGAAAATTCTACGAACAAAGCGGAAGTCTTAAAGAAAATAGCAACAAAAAGAACACATGCGCAGAATCGTGAAGTAATAGATAGCAGCTCGGACTGAGGAATCGGAGAGCCGAGTTCGATTCCAGTCGAACCCATTACATTCAATTGCATGCTAATACCTTTGGGAAAGGTATAAATCCTCTTCTAAGCTATGCACAGACCGGGTTCTATAGCCTTGGATGACAACTGGTCTCCCGCAGAAAGAAATGGCAGGAAAAATCTGCCTCGTCAGTCATGCATCGAAATATACATGATCGCCTAAGCGTGTATCACGCATGGCATACAACTGTCTGATGCGGAGAATAAGGAAGAGACGGTTGAAATTGCTTGGACACATAAAGAGGGAGGAAGACTTGGAAAACATAAGCCTCCCAGGACATTAAAGGCAAGAGAGACTGGGGAAGGCAGACAGCCATCTAGCTGACGAGCTTGTGTAAATGGATGGCGGCACTGGGAGAGGGCAGTTTAGCAAAAGGAGAAACACTGCTAATGGATACAATAGAGAGAAACTTTTGGAGAGCCATGATCTCCCATGTCCCGAAGAAATATGTTAGACCTCAATTTTAAATGTCAGTTATTGTTTGTTTGTTTGTTTTTTTAAAATCTTATTGAGCTCATTATTGATAATAAAGTAATATTCAAATAAAAATATTTCGCAAAGCAAATTGCAAAAACGATAATTTTAGAAAATAGTCACATTCTGTCAGAACAAAGATTAATTGGAAAAATCAGTTGAGAATCCTGAAAAGGATCCATCTTTATTGCGTCAATCTGAGTAATTTTTGCAGTTACTATAGTCAATAGTAACTTTACTAGTTTTGCGTATTATTAGAATTGCGCGTTTAGCAAATTCTGGCCTTTCCATCAATCACTGACCATTAGTCTTTGTTCTGGATTTTATACCCTGCCCCTGACCTTATGTCTAGCCGTGACTCTCCCACCTCCTAAGTCTCAAAGTTTCTATCTGCCACTCATTATCTTTCTCATGGTCATCATCAGGCCTCCTCTACCACAAAATATCTCTTTTCTGTGGCCATTAAACTTCCAAGTCACCCAACTAACACTCAGCTTTGACTGTCAAACTTGTCTAATCTTGTCATTAGGTTGTGTATCTTCATAACTTGCTTTGAATTGGAGATTTAAAATATACAAACCTTAGGCAAGAAATTAATAAAGATACAAATGACTTTAGTTTAAATTGACTTCAATGTTGGTGGTTTCCTTTCTATT
>CAHIKZ030001016.1:797500-827500 GCA_903632075.3 Acanthosepion pharaonis
GTGTATCCAAAAGGCACCATTTGGGATTTACTTTTTTGTTAGAAGTCCTACGTGGCCGAACGGTTAGGCACGTCAGATCCAATGATGCTTCCCCATAAGGAATGCAGGTTCGAATCCTGCAGGAGGACACATATTTTACTGAGAAGATTTGTTGAATATTGAGTCCGCACGAAAGACATTGCTGATCAAGCAAAGATGAAGATAATATACACATACATATATATATATATATATATATATATAATAATGTGTATATATATATAATTATTTATATATTATATAGGCAGCACTTATTAGAATGCGCTCAATAACAGAGATAGAGCTAACATATTTGTCTGACGATCATAAAAAGCGTGAAACCAGGGTCACAAACTCATCAATCAGACCAAATATATATATATATATATATATATATATATTTTTTGTTGTTATTTTCACTTATTTTCTTTAAACGTTATTTTTAATGGATACTCATATTCGAGTAGAATCTCTGTTTTTTTTTTAATTAAGCAGTTTTTTTTTATCCAACTCCATCTAAATATTCGAGAAATCTTGTTAGAAAAATCATGCCCCCCCCCGTCATGATTTGAACCTGCATCCCATATGGGGTTGTATAGTAGTTTTCACAGTGGAGGCTTGTATTTCACTAAGTCGGTCCTAAATTAGGGTCCGACGTACAAAACATTAGGAACTTGAAAATAATAGTTAATGACGCAGCAAATCTAGTTGTGGTTGTTCATACCTTAATGTCCGACATCGACTCACACAACTCACTCAGCCCACCTGGCGACTGCTACTACAACTACTACTACTTATGTGTGGGAGAGTCTATTACAATAGAATAGGTAATGTTCCGGTATAACAGGAACCGTCATTGGATCTGATATGCCTGACCGTTTGGCCACGTAGGACTTACAGTCAAACAAAACCCGAATAGTGTCTTTTGAACACACATTTCTTTGCCGATTCTCCAAATATCCATATCTGCTTTGTATCGTATCCTAAGGTAAACAAAAACAATTTAATTTTAGGACATGGATTAAATCCGACATATTGTTATTTTTAACTGATTTTGTTTAATGGTTATTTTTGATGGATACTCATATTCGAGTAGAAGTCCTGTTATTTTTTTTTCAATTAAACATTATTTTTTTATCCAACTACATCTACCGGCTGAAATATATGAGAAAAATATTGTCAAAAAATATATGCGCCTTCCGGCAGCTGACAAAATTTCTCGAATATTCAGGCCGGTAGATGTAGTTGGATAAAAAATACTATTTAATTAAAAAAAACCCAGTGATTCCAATCTAATATGGGTGTCCATAAAAATAACGTTTAAACGAAATAAATTAAAACTATGTCAGATTTAATAAATGTATATTTTTTTGTGACATCTGTCGGCCTCGAGAGACCATCGATCTGTACCCGAGGGTTTATGCCCTTTCCAGACCGTGGGGCCTGAGCAGGGTTATTTTCGTCAATTGGCCATGCAGCACGGTTGCTCTCTTCACGCCACCGACGTTGTCAAAGGGAAAGACAGAGGCCAGTACAGTTTGGCAACGGCATCGTCGCAGGAATTACCAGAACAAAGTTGAACAGAACATTGGACTGTCTGTCAAGGGAAACATAATGTGACATACACTAAAGAAAGGAGACTCTTTCAACATACACAGATACAAATGTAACAAAAATATACCATAATTCCCCATATATAATACGCATTTTTTTCTAAACTATAATAATCAAAATTAGAAGTGCGTATTATTCACAGCTACAAAAAAAAAAAAATCTTTTAAAAATTGCCGTTTCATAAGTCGATTTCAGTTGCGAAATGACTACCCACCGCAAAAATACGACAATTTGACACTAACATTCGGCGATTGCGACCCCATAAGTATGTCAAATACAATCATATATAGCAAAAAAAAAAAAAAAAAATAATTAAATGAAACGTTCAACCATACTATAAAATATAACTATTACTAACAATACTTACAAATATAAAATAAAATAAGAATTATCAAAAAACTAAATTAGAAAAATATTCTGTTTAAAACCATGTTTTTAATAAGAGTAGTGAACGCCAGCCATGATGAAATTGGAGAGGTACAATTTATAGGGTTTGATTACCAAATAAGGGGTGCGTATTATGCACGAGTAGAAGTATTTTCCCACATTTCAGCACAATTTTAGGGGTGCGTATTATGCATAGCTACAAAAAATCTTTAAAAAATTGTCGTTTCATCAGTTGATTTCAGTTGCGAAATGACTACTCACCACAAACATACGACAATTTAACACTAACATTCGGCGATTGCAACCCCATAAGGATGTCAAATACGATCATATGTACATAATAATACTTATAAATGTAAAATAAAGTCAAAATTATCATAAAACTAAATTAGAATAATATTATTCTATTTTTAAAAACATTTTTTTAAAATAAGCGTAGGAAACGCTGACCATAATGAAATTGGTGAGGTACAATTTATAGGGTTTGATTACCAAACAAGGGGTGCGTATTATGCACGAGTAGAAGTATTTTCCAACATTTTCAGCAGAATTTTGGGGGTGCGTATTATGGATGAAGGCGTATTATACATGAGGAATTACGGTATTTGATATTTGGATCGTCAAAAGACTGACGGTATTTCATGTCTTATTTCGATGTTTGTAATTATTTCATTCAGTTTATTAACATTTGTTAAATTTATGTGTTTAACATTTTTCGTTATATTGTTTCAATAATTTCTGTTCTTCTAAAATCTGTTTTTTCCTGCCGTGTCCGTTTAGAACGAGAGTGATCATAACTTGCTGCTCATTGTTTCTTTTAGGAATATATTTTCTTTATCACAGAGCTTATAGCAAAAGAAATAATTAAATGAAACGTTCAACCAAACTACAAAAATATAACTACAACTGCTTCGAAATCCTCGCATCTGTAGAATAAAATTCCCCAAATTTGCTTAGTTATGCAGATAATTATGAATAGTTCGAACAAGATCACACGGTTACCGCGCATTATGGCATTGAGTAACTGGCTTGTTTGAAAGACGCATAAGAAAAGAAATAATTAAATGAAACGTTCAACCAAACTATAAAATATAACTTTACGTCTATGTTATTTGTAGGCTAACTGTAACTCTGATCCTGTCTTCTAAATTTTCTTTTTCAAATAATCGCTATCTTGAATTATATTCTATTACTTTTTTTTATTTGAATTCTTTAAGTTAATTACAGAATTAACCGCGACCAACCGAATTTATCTATCGGCCAGCGCATTCGAAGAATCTTGGGAAAGAAAATGCGTTCCACAGAAGGGATCGAGGGAGACACAGGTTCGATCCCTGCTGTGGAACGCGTTTCTTTTACTAAGAATTCTCGAATGCGTTGATCGACAAACATCGAGAATAGATGTTTAATAAATAAAAAATGCGGCGTTTACTTCAAATACGAAGTACCCACTATAATAAAGCTTGAAGTAAATATATATATATATATATATATATATATATATATATATTTAGTTTTAAATTTGGATTTTTTAATGTAACTATAACAACAAAAACATTTCGATTTCATTTTGCCTTGAAAAAGTCGGAAGACGAAACGCGTCGGCAAAATGTAAGATTTTTTCCAATTGTCATTTTATAGCATATATATTTCAAGCGTTAGTTTAGTGGTTATTTTTTATTTGAAATATACGCCACATTTTATTTATTAAGCACTGTATACTGCATCTATCGGAAAGTCTGTGGCTGATATATATATATATATATATATATATATATATATATATATATATATATATATATATATGTTATAATTTTTTTAAATATGATTCCATCGCTACATAGGAATTATAATTAAAAAAATTAATTATAATACAGGCTCTACTTGTGTATCGAACCCTGTTTTTTAAAAATAAAAACAAAAATACTAAAGAACTTCGGATTATCAACCTAACGGTTCTTTCCTATTTTCAATATATTTACACACACACACACACACACACACACACACACACACACACACACACATATATATAGATATATAGATATCTTGTTCTATATCTATTGAAAGTATTTGGGAAAAATAAAAATTATTCGAAAGAAATTTTTGAATTTTTCTTAATCAATTTTCTACAGCCACCAAGAAATTAATTCGTGGATTTGAAAGGATTAAAACTAAAATAAATAGACATAATATCTCTAAATTATTTAACCAAACATGCTTGAATGAAAATATACTGCCGAAATAAACAAAAAAATATAATAATATAAGCTCCACTTCTGTATGGAGTACTGTCTTCTTAAAAATAAAAACAAAAATACTAAGTGTTCTTTTCTATTTTCTGCATACCTGCGCACTTGAGCTGATACAAAAGTCGCGCACCATAGGGATTCATTAAAAGTATAATTTCTTTTTTGCTTCTGCCAGATTCATGAACACGTCAGAGAGATTCCGCTGTCATTTTTCTGCATTCGTATTTAATTCTTTCCTTAAGGTCCTCAATATTCTTCCTGTGCGTCTGATAAACAACTGATTTCAAATGGCCACTCGACAGAAAATATCTCACCCTGTATTGTACTTCGTTAAAGGCTTTGTAAACATAATCTCTGATCAAACAAAAATAATTATACATTGCCGCAAATCAATTTTATTCTACAATGAAGTAACCTGGATTAAGAAATAAGTCAGTTTCGATGTATCACAAGGTTCGTTTGACGGCGCTAAGGTCTCGGTGTTAATAGGCCTACATATCTTATATAAAACTAACAAAATTGTACATATAAACAACCATGATCTGTATAGAGATGACGGTCTATCGCCAGACAAAAGAAGAACAAATGGCAATATAAGAAAAACGCTTTTCAAACTCTTCAAAAGCCTCGGCTTTGAAATACAAGTCGAAATGAATAAAAAAGTTATCAACAATCTGAACGTAACTATCTTCAAAGCTTGCAGTGTCTCCCCATATAGAGGAAACCCAGCGCCAAATTAAAATACGTGAATATTAGATCTAAACACCCTGAAAACATAATAAAAGCACATCCCTAAAAGAAATAGAGTCTAGGTCATGAAACTCTTCTAGTATATATATATATATATATATATATATATATATATATACAGTCTAACCCGGATATAAAGACCCGGATATAAGAGAAACCCCGATATAAGAGATATTTTTCTGGTCCCAAATTAGAGCCTGTGTTATAAGAGAAACCCAGATATAAAGAAAGCCGGATATAAAGAGACTTCTTATCCGGTCCCGACAACTCTCTTATATATATATATATTATATATATATATATATATATATATATATATATATATATATATATATATATATATATATATATATATATATATATATATATATATATATATATATATATATATATATATAAATTATATTCTCCTGGAAAAACCTTAGATATTTTGGCTTGTAAATGAACAAACCAATGCCCATGGAAAATAAGGAATAAAAAAAAAAAGAAAGAACTAAGAACATGTAATTGAGGCGAAAATAATCATCCAGAATCCAAACTCAGAGTCCAAAGGAAAAAAACCTCCAAAACAGGAAAAAGCAAAAAGTAACTAAGTAAAAGTACTCAATACACTAAGTAGTGCTCCCTGACGATCCGTGTAAAGGTGAAACCTAGGTAGGTTTACCTGGCTCTTTAGGTTCATAGTATATATATATATATATATATATATATATATAAAGCCAGCCATATAAGTGCTGAATTATATTGATTCTAGAGATGAAAGGATTTGTAGGGACCAATTTTTGGAAGAGCTGAATACAGACATATAGTGCACAGTAAAGTTTGTCCCCAAACGACCCTCGCAGGTTTAGAATTCAGAGTTGTCCTTCTCCTAGACTATTTAGTACCAAAAGGCCAGTCTGTCCTGCTATTCACCCATAGGTAGAGGGGAAAAGATGGATTCATACCTTTCACAAGTTATTAGCATATAAGTGAACGTAATGAAGTTGACTGGAATTCAAACACGGCTCTCAGATTCCTCAATGAGAGCAGCTACCCCATATGTGTATGTGTGTGTGTGTGTGTGTGTGTGTGTGTGTGTGTGTGTGTGTGTGTGTGTGTGTGTGTACATAAAATCGATGCATATCTCGGCCGATGAAATAAATTCTTAAGAAAAAGAAATAGACATACTCAAAGAATAAAGCTTCGACAAAAAAAGCCTTCTCTACACACCTCATCGTGGCAAACAAATTGTCCCAAATTATCAGAACTCTTCAGTAATATCAAAAATGCGGGAAAAAATGTCCCATTTCTTTTTATTCTTTTTAATTTCCGTCTCGTTGAAAAAAAGGGCACAAGCGCAATTTCCGATTTTAAAATCTTTCTTATCATGTTTATTATCAATATCATAACTTTTATTGAATATTTTAACTCTAAAATTTCTTACATTGGCCTATTATATCTAAATATTATAAGAAGCATACGTGGACACTCTTTCTTTACTCTCTCTCTCTATATATATTTAAATAAGTTTTTTGTGGTACAGAATTTAATAATAGATAGGAAAAGACATAATTTATAAGGCATTTTTTAAAAGCAAAAGCTAAAATAAAATCAACCGGTTTCGTCCCAGGACTTATCAAGTTTATTTATTCTGGGAATTTAAAAAAGCGTGTAAATTAATTTTTAATTAACGAATGTAATCGAATGGGTGGGGGGAATTATGAATTTCAAGAAACTAGAGTCCAATAATATTCAGACCCAGCAAGCATTCCCTCTGTTTACAAAGGGAAGGCTCACGAGATAATATTATATACAAGGACCCTAGGACCTTGAGGTGAAATGTGAAGTGGGACCTAGATAAAATTATAAATCGGTCACCACTAAAATTTTCCACACATTTCCTTCTATTTATTATATGTTCAGCAATAGCAGAACCAGAACTGTTGGTCAGTTGGCTATTCCTGGAGGACGGATTCACAATCCTGGGGGGTAAATGCTGTTTTATTCTCGAATCCAATTTATATATATATATATATATATATATATATATATATATATATATATATATATATATAGAGAGAGAGAGATAGATAGATAGATAGATAGATAGAGAGATAGATAGAACTTTTAGGTATTCGAGGCCATCTAGATTAAAAACAAAGCAACCACACTCAACAAAATTACATTTCAAACTAGTCACAACACATTACATTGCATCTAGACATATGGTTCTTTCGTTAATATTTCGTTCTCTCGCGTGGTATGACGTCATAGAACCACATCTTGAACTTTGATCTGCGTCTGCTATTCCGCGACAGTCATCGTCACATAGCAATGTTTTATCTCAACATAACAAAACATTATCTTTGATGGTGAATATGTTTGTTAAAATGTCCTTATAATCACTCTGAAGATGGCTCATGAGTCGAAAGCTTAGATCAAAGACCAACTTAATAAAAAATATCCAAATGTTGAACAATTTTGTTTTATTTACACTTGAAACTAAAGCAAACATACGAACATTAGAACGACTCATAGTTTATACATTCATTGTCTGTGGTATTTAAATATATATATATATATATATATATATATATATATATATATATATATATATATATATATATACATATATATATACACACATACATACATATATATATATATATATATATACATGTGTGTGTATATATATATATATATATATATATATATATATATATATATTTACACAAAATCCCTTGATTAGTGGTTAAACTGAAGAATGTTTTACCGCACTAATCGAATTTTGGTATATAAAAATGTTAGCGCATTAATCGAAAACGCATTAATCGAATGCGCATTAATCACGAGATGCCTGTATATTCCTTTTACTATGTATAAGACTGCTTTATTTTAAATACTTTTAAAAGAGGTTTTTAATACACATAAAAAGAACATTATTGTTTTATTTATTAACAGTCTGTTTCACGCTTTATGATTTTCAAAATGGGTGTCTGTTTGTTTCCCTTGGACGCTTCTGACTTTTATAGTTCGTTTAATACCGACAATTCGAAATAATTTAATTCCTTTTGTTTATTAAGCCATTTCCGTTCTTGAATTCTATGATTTTCTATTTCTTCCTCAATTTCTACAATTTCATCCTCAGGGGTTCTTCACATTGTTTTTAATTACATCTCGTTCAAATGATTGGTGTTTTCTTTTCATTTTTAGTTACCATGTGTATTTCACCCCGTCAAAGAAAAGGTCGCACCGAAAATAATGCCTCCTGATAATTTCTATGGAAGCGACAACAGATATACTATTGAATAAAATTTAATAAACTTTATTAATGCTGTTACACTTATTGCCTGTCTAGCCATCACTGTCTCCTGAAAAGACCTCGTGTATCCTAAGGATAATTGATACTCTATTTGCTTAGGTTAGATCAATAGCTTAACACATATTTGTTAATTCTAAATTTGATCTGAAATTTCCAGATCAAATTTTTTCTTAGGAAGGAAGAAATTACATTGAAAACTATTAAATATTTCTATGAAATAAATCCATGATATATATATATTATTTATGATTTTGGTTTGATCAGGAACAGTCAATTATGTGCCAAGCGTGATGCACGCTTAGGCGATCATGTATCTTTCGATACATAACTAACGAGCAGATTTTTCCCTGCAGTATGTTGTCATTTCTTTCTGCGGTAAACCAGTTGCCATCAAGGTTATAGGACCCGGTCTGTCCTGCTATTTACTATTTACCCATAGCTGGGAGAAGAAGAGCATTCAT
Source organism: Acanthosepion pharaonis (assembly GCA_903632075.3). NCBI lineage: Eukaryota > Metazoa > Mollusca > Cephalopoda > Sepiida > Sepiidae > Acanthosepion > Acanthosepion pharaonis. The sequence continues at coordinate 806,287 of CAHIKZ030001016.1, forward strand.
ACCTTTCCCAAGGGTATTAGCACGTAAGTGAATATAATGGATTAGATAGATAGATAGATAGATAGATAGATAGATAGATAGATAGATTTGGACAGACTGGGATAGATAGATAGATAGATAGATAGATAGATAGATAGATAGATAGATAGATAGATAGATAGATAGATTTGGACAGACTGTGACCCGTAGAAATGAATTGACAGATAGGTAGATATGAATAGCTTGCGATAGATAGATAGATAGATAGATAGATAGATAGATAGATGTGAATAGACCGAGATAGATAGATCAGTTATGTGCCATGCGTGATACACGCTTAGGCGATCATGTGTTTTTCGATACATGACTGACGAGGCAGATTTTTTCCCACAGTAGGTAGACATTTCTTTCTGTGGTTGTTATCCAAGGCTATTGAACCCTTGTCTGTCCTGCTATTTACCCATAGCTGGTGGGGAGAAGAAGAGGATCCATACCTTTCCCAAGGGTATTAGCACCTAAGTGATTGCAATGGATCCGACTGGAATTCGAACTCGGCTCTCCGATTGCACATTTCCTTAACCCTTTGAGCCATGCATTTCTGTACAGTTTTAATCCTTTTGTCTGAGCTCCCGAGTCAAAAATCGCAAATAATTGGTATGTAATATTTCACAGTAGATATAAATATAGTTACAAGTGTTTACCTAACGTTTAACCGGTGGCTGGGCATTAAGAGAGATTCCGCTGTCATTTTTCTGCATTCGTATTTAATTCTTTCCTTAAGGTCCTCAATATTCTTCCTGTGCGTCTGATAAACAACTGATTTCAAATGGCCACTCGACAGAAAATATCTCACCCTGTATTGTACTTCGTTAAAGGCTTTGTAAACATAATCTCTGATCAAACAAAAAATAATTATACATTGCCGCAAATCAATTTTTATTCTACAATGAAGTAACCTGGATTAAGAAATAAGTCAGTTTCGATATATCACAAAAGGTTCGTTTGACGGCGCTAAGGTCTCGGTGTTAATAGGCCTACATATCTTATATAAAACTAACAAAATTGTACATATAAACAACCATGATCTGTATAGAGATGACGGTCTATCGCCAGACAAAAGAAGAACAAATGGCAATATAAGAAAAACGCTTTTCAAACTCTTCAAAAGCCTCGGCTTTGAAATACAAGTCGAAATGAATAAAAAAGTTATCAACAATCTGAACGTAACTATCTTCGAGCTTGCAGTGTCTCCCCATATATGAAACCCAGCGCCAAATTAAAATACGTGAATATTAGATCTAAACACCCTGCGAACATAATAAAGCACATCCCTAAAGAAATAGAGTCTAGGTCATCCAGAAACTCTTCTAGTATATATATATATATATATATATATACAGTGTAACCCGGATATAAGAGACCCGGATATAAGAGAAACCCCGATATAAGAGATATTTTTTCTGGTCCCAAATTAGAGCCTGTGTTATAAGAGAAACCCAGATATAAGAGAAAGCCGGATATAAGAGACTTCTTATCCGGTCCCGACAGCTCTCTTATATCGGGTTACACTATATATATATATATATATATATATATATATATATATATATATATATATATATATATATATATATATATATATATATATATATTATATTCTCCTGGAAAAACCTTAGATATTTTGAACATGGTAAATGAACAAACCAATGCCCATGGAAAAATAAGGAATAAAAAAAAAAAGAAAGAACTAAGAACATGTAATTGAGGCGAAAATAATCATCCAGAATCCAAACTCAGAGTCCAAAGGAAAAAAACCTCCAAAACGAGTAAAGCAAAAGTAACTAAGTAAAGTACTCAATACACTAAGTAGTGCTCCCTGACGATCCGTGTAGGTGAAACCTAGGTAGGTTTACCTGGCTCTTTAGGTTCATAGTTATATATATATATATATATATATATATATATATATAAGCCGGCCATATAGTGCTGAATTATATTGATTCTAGAGATTAAGGATTGTGTAGGACCAATTTTTGGAAGAGCTGAATACAGACATATAGTGCACAGTATGTCACGCTGTCCCCAAACGACCCTCGCAGGTTTAGAATTCAGAGTTGTCCTTCTCCTAGACTATTTAGTACCAAAAGACCCAGTCTGTCCTGCTATTCACCCATAGGTAGAGGGAGAAAAGATGGATTCATACCTTTCACAAGTTATTAGCATATAAGTGAACGTAATGAAGTTGACTGGAATTCAAACACGGCTCTCAGATTCCTCAATGAGAGCAGCTACCCCATATGTGTATGTGTGTATGTGTGTGTGTGTGTGTGTGTGTGTGTGTGTGTGTGTACATAAAATCGATGCATATCTCGGCCGATGAAATAAATTCTTAAGAAAAAGAAATAGACATACTCAAAGAATAAAGCTTCGACAAAAAAAGCCTTCTCTACACACCTCATCGTGGCAAACAAATTGTCCCAAATTATCAGAACTCTTCAGTAATATCAAAAATGCGGGAAAAAATGTCCCATTTCTTTTTATTCTTTTAATTTCCCGTCTCGTTGAGAAAAGGGCACAAGCGCAATTTCCGATTTTAAAATCTTTCTTATCATGTTTATTATCAATATCATAACTTTTATTGAATATTTTAACTCTAAAATTTCTTACATTGGCCTATTATATCTAAATATTATAAGAAGCATACGTGGACACTCTTTCTTTACTCTCTCTCTCTATATATATTTAAATAAGTTTTTTGTGGTACAGAATTTAATAATAGATAGGAAAAGACATAATTTATAAGGCATTTTTTAAAAGCAAAAGCTAAAATAAAATCAACCGGTTTCGTCCCAGGACTTATCAAGTTTATTTATTCTGGGAATTTAAAAAAGCGTGTAAATTAATTTTTAATTAACGAATGTAATCGAATGGGTGGGGGGAATTATGAATTTCAAGAAACTAGAGTCCAATAATATTCAGACCCAGCAAGCATTCCCTCTGTTTACAAAGGGAAGGCTCACGAGATCCGATATACAAGGACCCTAGGACCTTGAGGTGAAATGTGAAGTGGGACCTAGATAAAATTATAAATCGGTCACCACTAAAATTTTCCACACATTTCCTTCTATTTATTATATGTTCAGCAATAGCAGAACCAGAACTGTTGGTCAGTTGGCTATTCCTGGAGGACGGATTCACAATCCTGGGGGTAAATGCTGTTTTTATTCTCGAATCCAATTTATATATATATATATATATATATATATATATATATATATATATAGAGAGAGAGAGAGAGAGAGAGATAGATAGATAGATAGATAGAGATAGATAGAACTTTTAGGTATTCGAGGCCATCTAGATTAAAACAAAGCAACCCACACTCAACAAAATTACATTTCAAACTAGTCACAACACATTACATTGCATCTAGACATATGGTTCTTTCGTTAATATTTCGTTCTCTCGCGTGGTATGACGTCATAGAACCACATCTTGAACTTACGATCTGCGTCTGCTATTCCGCGACAGTCATCGTCACATAGCAATGTTTTATCTCAACATAACAAAACATTATCTTTGATGGTGAATATGTTTGTTAAAATGTCCTTATAATCACTCTGAAGATGGCTCATGTGAGTCGAAAGCTTAGATCAAAGACCAACTTAATAAAAAATATCCAAATGTTGAACAATTTTTGTTTTTATTTACGCCCGAAACTAAAGCAAACATACGAACATTAGAACGACTCATAGTTTATACATTCATTGTCTGTGGTATTTAAAATTATATATATATATATATATATATATATATATATATATATATATATATATATATATACATATATATATACACATACATATATATATATATATATATATATATATGTGTGTATATATATATATATATATATATATATATATGTATTAAGAATCCCTTGATTAGTGGTTAAACTGAAGAATGTTTTACCGCACTAATCGAATTTTGGTATATAAAAATGTTGCGCATTAATCGAAAACGCATTAATCGAATGCGCATTAATCACGAGATGCCTGTATATTCCTTTTACTATGTATAAGACTGCTTTATTTTAAATACTTTTAAAAAGGGTTTTTAATACATAAAAAGAACATTATTGTTTTATTTATTAACAGTCTGTTTCACGCTTTATGATTTTCAAAATGGGTGTCTGTTTGTTTCCCTTGGACGCTTCTGACTTTTATAGTTCGTTTAATACCGACAATTCGAAATAATTTAATTCCTTTTGTTTATTAAGCCATTTCCGTTCTTGAATTCTATGATTTTCTATTTCTTCCTCAATTTCTACAATTTCATCCTCAGGGGTTCTTCACATTGTTTTTAATTACATCTCGTTCAAATGATTGGTGTTTTCTTTTTCATTTTTAGTTACCATGTGTGTTTCACCCCCCCCCCGTCAAAGAAAGAGGTCGCACCGAAAATAATGCCTCCTGATAATTTCTATGGAAGCGACAACAGATATACTATTGAATAAAATTTAATAAACTTTATTAATGCTGTTACACTTATTGCCTGTCTAGCCATCACTGTCTCCTGAAAGACCTCGTGTATCCTAAGGATAATTGATACTCTATTTGCTTAGGTTAGATCAATAGCTTAACACATATTTGTTAATTCTAAATTTGATCTGAAATTTCCAGATCAAATTTTTCTTAGGAAGGAAGGAAATTACATTGAAAACTATTAAATATTTCTATGAAATAAATCCATGATATATATATATATTATTTATGAGTTTAGTTTGATCAGGAACAGTCAATTATGTGCCAAGCGTGATGCACGCTTAGGCGATCATGTATCTTTCGATACATAACTAACGAGGCAGATTTTTCCCTGCAGTATGTTGTCATTTCTTTCTGCGGTAAACCAGTTGCCATCCAAGGTTATAGGACCCGGTCTGTCCTGCTATTTACTATTTACCCATAGCTGGGGAGAAGAAGAGCATTCATACCTTTCCCAAGGGTATTAGCACGTAAGTGAATATAATGGATTAGATAGATAGATAGATAGATAGATAGATAGATAGATAGATAGATAGATAGATTTGGACAGACTGGGATAGATAGATAGATAGATAGATAGATAGATAGATAGATAGATAGATAGATAGATTTGGACAGACTGTGACCCGTAGAAATGAATTGACAGATAGGTGAATATGAATAGCTTGCGATAGATAGATAGATAGATAGATAGATAGATAGATAGATAGATGAAAAAATGTGAAGATAGATAGATAGATCAGTTATGTGCCATGCGTGATACACGCTTAGGCGATCATGTGTTTTTCGATACATGACTGACGAGGCAGATTTTTTCCCACAGTAGGAACATTTCTTTCTGGTTGTTATCCAAGGCTATTGAACCCTTGTCTGTCCTGCTATTTACCCATAGCTGGTGGGAGAAGAAGAGGATCCATACCTTTCCCAAGGGTATTAGCACCTAAGTGATTGCAATGGATCCGACTGGAATTCGAACTCGGCTCTCCGATTGCACATTTCCTTAACCCTTTGAGCCATGCATTTCTGTACAGTTTTAATCCTTTTGTCTGAGCTCCCGAGTCAAAAATCGCAAATAATTGGTATGTAATATTTCACAGTAGATATAAATATAGTTACAAGTGTTTACCTAACGTTTAACCGGTGGCTGGGCATTAAGTCATTTTTCTCTACCACCGCTCAACCGGTGGCTAGACATTAAGTCATTTTTCTCTACCACCGCTTAACCGGTAGCTAGGAATTGTCATTTTTCTCTACCACCGCTCAACCGGTGGCTAGGAATTGTCATTTTTCTCTTCCACCGCTCAACCGGTGGCTGGGCATTGTCATTTTTCTCTACCACCGCTCAACCGGTGGCTGGGCATTGTCATTTTTCTCTACCACCGGTAAAGCGGTGTTCAAGGCTGAAAGAGGTAAGGGAAATTTGAACTCATAAATAATATTCATTTTTTGTAGTTTTTGATTTTGCAGGTGTGTTGTTATTTTTGAGGATAAGATTAGCAGTTTTTAATTTTTTTAAATAGATTAATTCGATTTTTTTTTTGAGTCAGGTGGGGTAGTGTATTTCTTTATGATGTTTTTAATAATTACATCAGTTACAATACTACATGTCTATCCAGACAACTTATGTTACACCTATCCGACCACAGCTTGACATGTCCTCCATGGCGCTCTCTTAAGCTGAAGTAAAGTTTTTTGGGTTTTTTTTTTGGTTTTTTTTCAAAATGTTTTAAACCACCTTCAGCAATTTCATACCTTTAAACCTGTTATGACCTTGTAGCCTATCTGTTTTGGGATGCTGAACTAATTCTAATGACAAAGTTGTAATTCGAAATAAGTGTCACACACGTGCTATGTGAAAATGGCCCCTCGTGGTCAAAAATAACACTGCTTCTGAAGTGTGTGTGATTGCCATGATTAGTAATGTAAAAATTGAAATATTAACAACATTGGTGTATTCCACATAAGAGAAGGAAATTTATTAAGAATATATAGAAATGGATGTCGACTTGGATTGAAATTACATATTTGACTGTGTAGTAGTTTAGTTTACATTGTTTGAGGAAGAGAGAAAATAAAAACGTGTTTGTAGTTAATATTGAATGTTGTTTTTTTTTCTTTTTTATTATTAAGTCTTCCATGATTTAAATTTTTTTTTTTAGACGTGGATGAGGTTATTATGCTTGTATTTTCTACTTGAATGTTTTGGATGGAGTCTGGTAGTTTTTTTTGTGTGTTTAACTGAATTCTAATGGAGTTGTGGTCGAATATGTGTAACGTAAGTCATCTGGACAGGCATGTAATAGTGTGACTGATGTAATTATTTATAAGTTCAGTTTGATCAGGAACACAGTTCCTTAAGGGGCATTTGAGCTCATGAATAACGTTCATTTTTTGTAGTTTTTGATTTCGCAGGTGTGTTGTTATTTTTGAGGATAAGATTAGCAGTTTTCAATTTTTTTAAATAGATAATTCGATTTTTTTTGTTTAGTTCAGCTGAGGTAGTGTATTTCTTTATGATATTTCTAGGTGAAGATACATCTTGTTTATAGTTGACGTGAATTTGGCTTTTCTTTAGGTGATATTCATGATATTATTTTTGTCTGTCTGTTCAGAATCATCCTCAATAATATTAACTACGAACACGGCCATAATGTGCTGACTTTGTTCGGAAAAGAAAACATCCCTGTAACTCTAGATACATACACACAACCCTTACATCCAGTTAAAATTTTTTTTTTAAAAAATCACCCTTGATAACAGCTAAAAGTATAGCCGAAAGCGCTTGGAATTACTGAACATTTGAACGGTTTCTGCAGACTCTGTGTCCAGAAAAGAAAACTTGTTCGAACAAGAAAAATTAAATAAAGAGATTAATCGTAGTATCTTGTCTGTCGTCTTTAATCAAACATGTATAAATGAGGATTGCTGCCTAAATACACTATATATATATATATATATATATATATATATATATATATATATATATATATATATATATAAATATGTGTGTGTGAAAATGTGTGTATCGCTAAAGCGTGAAATCGAGGTCACAAACTCACATCTAACCGACTAAAATATATATATATATATATATATATATATATATGCATTTTGAACAATAAAAAATATAAAAAAATTAAAATCTTCAGACACACTGGGTTGTAGATTAATATTCTTTCGTATTTTTTATTATTATTATTTCATTTAGATTCCTCGATTAGTTTCGGCCAAAATGGCCATCATCGGGAGAAAAAATATTTCTGCTTGCTGGTAGCAGTAAACTACAGAATATATATATATATATATATATATATATATATATATATGCATGTATGTATGTATGTATGTGTGTGTATGTATGTGCGTGTGTGTGTGAGTGGGTTTGTGTATTGTAAACGCCACGTATGATTCAAGTGACTGTTAATTAACAATTTATTTAATTAATTATTTTCCAAATCTCTTCCTATTTAATCCTCCCAATCATCAGCAGCAGACCGAAATTCTTGGAGTTTTATTTAGCAGCAGATAAGAGGTAAACACTCCAGCCCAATCCTCTCTTTTGTTTGTCACTTGAAATACAATTTCATGCACCTAAAATATTTGACGGCTTATTGAGCATACAATTGTTTTCATGATAACTGAAAAATCTATCTCAGTGTATTCATATCTATCTATCTATCTATCTATCTATCTATCTATCTATATCTATTTCAGTCTATTCATATCTATCTCACTCTATTCATATCTATCTATGTATCTATCTATCTTAGTCTATTCATATCTATCTATATATCTATTTATCTATTTCAGTCTATTCATATCAGTCTCACTCTATCTATCTATCTATCTATCTATCTATCTATCTATCTATCTATTTCAGTCTATTTCAGTCTATTTATATCTATCTCACTCTATTCATATCTATCTATCTATCTATCTATCTATCTATCTATCTATCGTTCTTTCTGTCTGTATGTCTGTGTGTCTAAGTTTACTTTTATATCTTAGAGTCTATAACTATTTATATTAATTTTAAAATAAGGAGAGAGAGAGGAGGAAGTGAGAAAAATTGAGAGAAAGAAATTTTTAAAATTAGTATAAATAGTTATAGACTGTAAGATATAAAATAAACTGAAACACACAGGCAGTCAGAACGAAAGAAATAGATAGATAGATAGATAGATAGATAGATAGATAGATATATAGATAGATAGATAGATAGACTTGAGCAGGCTAGATAGATAGATAGATAGATAGATAGATAGATAGATAGATAGATAGATAGATAGATAGATAGATATTAACAAACTGAGAGTGGAGAATTAAGAGAATTGTATAAATAGTTATGGAATGACATAGAAAGGAAGAAAAGCAAAATTGCCAGACGTAGATTTTGACATGAAAGAATGAAACATGCTTTTGTTTATGCAAATGAATTTTCCTTTTTCAATTTGTTTTTTCCTTGCAAGGGAAAGATGAGTGAGAAGGAACATGCAAAGGAATTATGCTTCTTTTCGGAAGATGTTTGCCTGAAAAGGTCGCTGTGAAGCTATGCGAATTAATTTTCAATCTGAACATTTACACAAAATAAGGAATCAAAAAAAAACAAACACCAAAAAAAAAAGAAGAAAATGAATACTGTTCCAAACTGATTCCCATGTTGCAAGAAAACATTGGGTAGCGAATAATCGAAACGTGCCTTTGATTGGAAAGTTACTCTCCTGGGAATAGCAAAGAAAATGGATTCCAGGAAGCTGATGGTGTGACAATAGTTCAATCAATGCTTCCACTGTGACCCGTATGCAAAGGAACGTGCTCAGCACAATGAGAAGAATGGAGACTGCCTTTAAAAGATGAACTGTCAACAACAATGTGTTTGTCTTCGAATGCATCCATATATGGACCGGAGCAGGCGCGCGCGCACACACATACACACACTCACTCCCACACACGCACGCACTCACACATATATTTTATTACTTAAACGTTATTTTCAGTGGATGCCCATGTTTGAGTAGACGCTCCGTTTTATTTTATTAATGAGTATATTTTTTTTTTGTTTCTGTCTATCGGCCTGAATTTTCGAGAAACCTTACAAAGGAAAGAATATGCGTTCTCCGTTTATTTATTTTTTTTTTTTTTAAAGAAAAATGGCGTTTATCCACTAAAAAAAACTTTTAAAGTGATAAAAAATCATATGGATTAATGAATAAAAAAGCATCACTTCCTTACAAATTAAAAAACACACATGCAGACACGCGCACGCACACACACACGCACACGCACACACACACATATATATATACACACGCACACACATATATATATATACACACACACACACATATATATATACACACACACACACACACACACACACACACACACACACACACACACACACACACACACACACACATATATATATATATATATATATATATATATATATATATATATATATATATATATATAAGTATAGGATTGGTATATACGGAATAAATTCCAATAGCTAAAAAAATACTATTCTTAAAAAAGAGTGCTCAATACAGAGTAGAGCAAATATAATTTATTGGAAAATTATAACATAAAAATGTTATAAAATCACTACAAAAATAGCCATTTTGTTTCAACACTTCTGGTGTCTTATCAAGTGATGGTGTTGAATGCAGAACCTACATTTTACATTCAACACTATCACTTTATGTTATAATTTTCGAATAAAACATATATATATATATATGATGGATTCTCCTGTTGAGTTCGATGTATGAGGTCCTGACGACCATGAACTAATTATGAACATGCCTATAACGGGCATGACAGAGTAGAGCAAATATAATTTATTGGAAAATTATAACATAAATAAGTTATAAAACCACTACAAAAATAGCCATTTTGTTTCAACACTTCTGGTGTTTTATCAAGTGATGGTGTTTTTAATGTAGAATAAAGAGATTTCTGTTTATTCTACATTATATATATATATATATATATATATATATATATATATATATATATATATATATATAATAAATTTATATTATTCATACACACATATACATATGTGTGTGTGTGTTTCCCATGCTGCCTTCTCCATGGTTTGGAATTTATACTTTTCTTTCTCCCAGACTCGTTACCGTCCATAGTTAGGGAAGTCAGTCTCCTCTGCTTCTTAACCCATAGCTTAGGCTAAAGGAAGAAGGCGTGGGTTCATGCCTTTCTCAAAAGCGAAAGTGAACGTAACAGATTTGACGGGGATTTGAACTCGGCTCGCAACTTTCACATTCTGCACCGAATAGCCGTGAAACTACCCGTACAATCTATGGCCCCCCCCACACACACTCTTGCAGCTTGCGTGGCGAGGTTGTTAAAAACATGGATAAATAACAAGCAGAGCATGACGTCAACGAGTAAGCAGGCTGGAGTGATAATTTGTACAAAATTAATTACAAAAGAAGTGGGGAAAAAAAGCTAAGGATGGCGGATTGTGTCGACCAAAATGAGTTTGAAGCAGGTGCAGAAGTGGTGCATCCAGATCCAAATCTTCTTCTTGTCTCAGATTATGAAAAGTCCAGTAGGGAAGCGGATTATTTGTTCATAATCCTTTAACCTTTAACCTTTAACATGCTGTTCATGACTTCATATGCTGTACAAAAAGTTTATCCTGCCCTGAACAATAGTTTGTTTGAATTTCATAGTTGTGTTGTCATATCTTGCTATAGCAACAGAAAACAACTTTGACTTAAATTAACAATAAGGATACAGCAATTGAGAAGCCTTGAAAAAGAATGCATTGGATAGGGAATTAATATTAATAATGCCGAAGGCTAAATTAATATATATATATATATATATATATATATATATATATATATATATATATATATATATATATATATAATTCATAATCTGGAGTGATTAATTAGTAATACATATATCTACATTTTGCAACATAACTTACTTTTAAACTTTATCTCTCTGTATGTAACTTCATTTGCTGTACAAATTATAACCTCTCCTTCCCCTGCTGTACAAACTATAACCCCCCACCCACTCTCTCTCCCTCTGTATATCTATCTATCTATCTATCTATATATATATATATATATATATATATATATATTGCAACATGTTTGACACGAAGACCCACACTACACCTTTCTGACCATAGCTCAATTAGGTCTCATTTAAATACACATGGAGGCCTATTGGACCCTATTCATAACATACTTGTTGACAACGCAAATATAACAGTGTCGTCGACATGCAAAAAAAAAGGTTAAAAATAATAGAAGACATTAATAAAAACAAAAAAAAACAATACTCAATAATATCAAATATGAACATAGACGCTTTTAAGGTAAGCAGACTTTGTAAATAAAGTGCTTAATATAAAGAAACAGAGAATTAATAGTAAGTAAATGAAAGGTGCAAAGACTTAGTTTTACAGAAGTAACTCCGCACTTCGGTGGACAAGATAAAGCAACTGAATCTATTAACAAATATCAGAATTCTATTTTAAAATACATTACAAAAAAAAATATAAAGTTTTTTTTTTAAAGTACATACCAGTTAATAAATTCAGCTTATTTATATTGTCTCTAAGGAACAGTAAAGCAGTGGTAAGGCTTGAAAGGGTTAAATTATGAAAAGTCTAGGATGCAAGCGGATTGTTTATTTATAATCTTTTAACCTTTAACACTGTGTGGGCATTTCTCGCGCTTGGAGAAGAGCAGAACCCCCCCCCCCAAATAAAAACAACAATGTTCTTCGAAAACAACAGAAGACAAATAGGAGAGCCGAGGAGAAAATCCAGAGCTCTCCATCCTTTGAACCTCTTTACCCGACCTATGCAATGGCTGCCGACGTCTCTTCAGATCCAGCATAAGACTCGTTTCACATAGAAGGAAATGTCGATGAATATCCATGATATTCGGCAACAAGTTCAGACGACGATGGTATGTGAAAATAGCAATAGAAGTTGTCAAGTTCGAGCCATATTATTACGCTTTTTTTACTCGCCGCTATCCATTACACCATCGTGAAGGCAGGGTGCAGTAATGGAAAGCGGCTCGGATTGAGGAATTGGAGAGCCGGGTTCGAATTCCAGTCGAATCCATTACATTTATATGCTAATACCCCTGGGAAAGGTATGAATCCTCTTCTTCTTCTCTTAGCTATGAGTAAATATTAGGTTGGTGCAAAAATAATGACGTAAGAATGTCGTTTTTTGACGTTAAGAAATACGTCAAAAAACGACATTATTACGTCATTATTTTTGCACCAACCTTATAGCCTGATAGCTTTGGATGGCAACTGGTCTACCGCAGAAGGAAATGGCAACCTACTGCGGCAACTTATTTATCTATCTCAGTCTATTCACATCTATCTATCTATCTATCTATCTATCTATCTATCTATCTATCTATCTATCATGATGGGTAAATAGCAGAACAGACCAGGTTGGATGACAATCACAGAAAGAAATGTCTACCTACTGTGGGAAAAAATCTGCCTCGTCAGTTATGTATCGGAAAACACATGATCACCTAAGCGTGTATCACGCATAGCATATAACTGATCTATCTTGGTCTGTTTACATCTATATTTATCTATCTCAGTCTATTCACAGGTTATCTATCTATCTATCTATCTATCTATCTATCTATCTATCTATCTATCTATCTATCTAGTCCATTATATTCACTTACGCGCTAATACCCTTGGGAAAGGTATGAATCCTCCTTTTCTCCTCCCAGCTATGAGTAAATATCATGATAGCTTTGGATGGCAACTGGACTACCGCAGAAGGAAATGGCAACCTACTGCGGGAAAAAATCTGCCTCGTCAGTCATATATCGAAAGATACATAATCGCCGAAGCATGTATCATGCATGGCACATAACTGACTGACTCGTCGCCGTGACTTGATTTGCGCTGGCTGTACCCGTTTTTTCCTATCAAAATAAACCAACAAAAACAACAACAAAAAGAAAAGATTGTTTGCGAGACAGTCGAGGACATTAGATTCTATTTGCTCAAACAAACTCCGGTTACAACTTCATGACCCTATTAATTTCGATAATCCGGGGTAATTTACCCCTATTTGCCGACTGATAGTCTAGAAACATCTTTTAAATCCAGACGGATGTGCACGTGCGTTTTATACATTAGGCAAAATCTTCCTATGAATTACGTCAAAAGAACTGTTTGATCTTCTAGGTCACCTTGACATATGTGGGAAAATATTAGAATAATCCAGAACATGTACAAACAGAAAATTGCCTGTACACAAAATGAGTTCGCTAAATATACAAAAATGGAAAGGGATCTAAGACAAGGATGTGTCATCTCGCCAGACTTATTCAATCAAGCAATTCTGAGAGGATTAGAAATCCTTCCAGAATTCATTATTGGCAGCCACAATAATATCCAGGTGACATAGTGTTTATACCAGACACAGAAAAGAATCTACAAGAACTCATACAGAAAGTAGTGAAGGAAAGCGCGAAGAAAGGACTAAACACTAATTTAAATAAGAGGGAATGCACGGTGGTCAGAAAAAGGAAAAATCCAACATTCAAACATAAAATTCTTTCGAGTTCTCTCTGTAAGGTTTAAAGAAATCGGGTGATAAACTAATTCTCCATCAGCGCACACACTGTTTGTTCCAGTAGGTGTAACGGATAAGTGATTGGCGAGTTGAACTTGATAATAAGCACGTTACTGTAGGCGCTTGTACGCAAAACTATCGACAATGGCTGATTTGGCTTTGAATTTCCGGAGATAATGTCGATCTTATGTCAATCGATCACGAGTAATTGTCTTATTCAGATCAACAAAACGAATTCACGGTCAGATTAACATAGTAAGAAATAACTTTTAATCTTTCCATGGAAAATCTCCCCAAAACAGAAATTAAGAACACATAAACAAGAGTAATTGTGTTGAAGCTTAATTGGACATGATATATATATATATATATATATATATATATATATATATATATATATATATATATATATATATATATATATATATATATATAATTATATATTATATGCACGGTACTTATTAGAAAGCGCTCAATATCAGAGATAGAGCTAACATATTGGTTGGATAGATGTGAGTTTTGTGACCCTGGGTTTCACGCTTTTGCGATCGTCAGCTGACAATCGCAAAAAGCATGAAACCAGGTCTAAACTCACATCAATCCAACAAACTATATATATATATATATATATATATATATATATATATATATATATATATATTATTCTTCTTACCTCTGTCTAACCACATTGAGCTGTATTTTGTTTACCCTTTTATATTAAAATGAGTAAATATTTCTTTTGCTTACCTGTGTATGCATGCTAAAACACGTATATACGTTTGCTAATGTCTAGTTATTTGATTTATTCACATTAATACATACTTGTATATATATATATATATATATATATATATATATATATATATATATATATATATATATATTGAACAATAAAAAATATTAAAAAATTAAAATCTTTAGACACACTGGGTTTGTGCATTAATATTCTTTCGTTTTTTTTTATTATTATTTTATTTAGATTCCTCGACTAGTTTCGACGAAAATGGCCATCATCGGGAGGAGAAATATTTCTGCTTGCTGGTAGCAGTAAACTACAGAAATGTATCTTTTGCTGGAGAAAATGAACTTTTGTCTGTAGTTTTCATTTGTTTTTTTTAATTTTTTTATCTTTTTCACATGAATCTTTTAACATTCCTTGTGTTGGTCAAACAGTCTCTTTTAAGTTGTTATTTGAGATAAGAAGTGGATGGATCTATGCTTCTCTGAATTCCCCTGGTCAGTTTGACAGTTTTATTGGACCTGGTGAGGGGATGTGTCACTGTTTAGTGTTTGTGTGTGTGTTATTTGATTCTTAGGGAGTGAATGAGTATGATATGTGTAAGCGTGTGTATTGCTGTGGGTGTGTGTTATCATTTGGCTCATAAGGGGGTGAGTGAGTATGATGTGTGTAAGTGTGTATATTCGTGTGGGTGTGTGTATAAGTGTGAGGCCTCCACACCTCCGTAAGCATGTCTGTCTTGTGTGGGTGAGAAATGTGGGTAGGTTTTGATTTGTTGACTATCTATATATTGTTAAATTTATGATTTAGCCCGGCTGGATATTGTGTTTTTAGACGTTGTATCCACTTATTTTCATGGGACTCTAAAATCTTTTCTAATGTTATCTGCTCTGAACTTTTCTATTCTCTCAATTATAGTGAATCTGGCATTGGTTTTGAAATCATGTTTTTTCCAGGCGGAAATGTTGTTCTGGTAATAATTTTCATTGGGGGAGTCGATTTAATTCGCTTACGATAATTATTAATTCTGTAGTGAAAGGGCCATTCAGATTTTCCTACATATTGTTTCTGGCATAGTGTGCATTCTAGGAGGTAAATTATGTTATGACTTCTACAGTTAGAATTGTGGTAGATTTTGAAAGTAGATTTAGTGACTGGGCTAATGAATGAATTCGTGTATTTAATATGGTTGCAACATAAACTTCTTTTGTTGTTACATGGTTGGGAAAATCCTGTTGTTTTTGTTCTTATATATATATATATATATATATATATATATATATATATATTCTGAGACAGTGGGAGTGAGAAAAAGAATGAGAAGGTAGAAACAAAGATAGGGGGAAACATGAAATAAACTATCGCTAGTCGGTGTTGACCTCACTGACTCCTTTTATATTTATATTTACATACGGACTATCTTTGATATTGAGCAATTTTAGACGTAATTATAGAATAGCTTAAAACTATATTATGGTTAGGATTATCCATTAAATATTATGGTTAGGATTATCCATTAAAACTATATTATGGTTAGGATTATCCATTAAATTTCCATAGCTAGATCTCCATTTGCATGGAATGAGTTGACCAAACTGAAAGAGATACATATGAAAGACATACAGCTAGCCAGATAGATAGATACATACATTATCTATCTATCTATCTATCTATCTATCTATCTATCTATCTATCTATCTATTTGTAAGTAGCATTATCTATCTATCTATCTATCTATCTATCTATCTATCTATCTATCTATCTATCTGTGTTGTTTACGCGTCTCTGATTTTGCAAATATTCAGTCACCCAAACACCCCGTCTTGATACCCAGCCCTTGATCGGGTGAAATTATCAAAGCTGAAACAATCTGATTACCTGTGATCTATTTATATTATATATAATTCACGGAAGAAAAAAATAATTTTTCTTTATACAAATGGATCGGAATTAATCGTAGGAAGAAGAAAATAGTCTTTCTAATTAATGCTGTAAATATGAATGAAAAATATTAAAGATTGCAGAATCGAAACTATTCAGGACCAATCGATGGAGCTTCGCCAACATTTCAGTTTAAATAATTCATAACATCTTGTTCTATGACAAGGCTATGACTCGCATCCTTAGTTTGCATGACCGTTATGTCCTGCCAGTACCTCATAAATAATGGACTGTTCCGTTTTGATCGCGTGAAAAGAAAGCAAAAGTCACTACCTGGTTACAGTGAAAGAAAAAAAAATAAGAAAGAAAGTGAAAACAGAAATGTTTGACGTCTGTTTCAGGGAAATGGATAAATTTGTCATTTTCACATCTTTTCATTTGTACCCCCTTACTTCTTAATTAACGGCCAGCATTCGTGTTTATGATCGTTATTGCAATATTTTGTTAATGTTGTTAAGCTCAAATATTTAACGATGGGAAAGGCGAATTTATACAGATATTTTATAGTCGTAGAACTCGCCATAAGCTTATTCAGTCATTAACTTAAGATTCATCAGAAAATTCAAATAACGGAAATGGGAAATTTTCACGGGTTAAAACTAGTAATACTACTACTACTACTACTACTACTACTAATAATAATAATAATAATAATAAGAATAATAATAAGAAGAAGAAGAAGAAGAAGAAGAAGTAGAAGAAGAAATAATAATAATAAGGAGAATGATAATAATAATAATAATAATAATAATAATTCAAAAATACAAGGACCTTGAAATAGAAATCTCGAAAATGTCTATGTTTATGGGAACATCAACAATCCCCTGTTGTAGCTGGAGCCCTAGGACTGGTTGGAAAAGATTGCAGTAGACTAATTGAAGGGATTCCTGGAAGTCCATGCCTCAAGGAGATACAAAAATTGATTTGACGAGTACAGCCCATTTTTACGAAGGGCTTTATCTATGTAATTTTTTTTTGTCAGTGGAAATTGTCATGACGCTATTTCTAACCTTGGGTCCCTGGGCGGGACCCGGAAAAAATGTAAACGCCAGAAATCAAAGAAAAAATAATAATAATAATAATAATAAGAAGAAGAAGAAGAAGAAGAAGAGGGAGGAGGAGAAAGAGAAGTAGGAGAATAATGATAATAATAATAATAATGCTTGAATAATAATAAATAAATACAGAATTAACGGTCTGGGGTAAACTTAGAGCCTCAGGGGGTAAATGTTGGGGGATAAAGTAAAAAGACACCAAGCCTAAACTTCGTATATAAGAACTAAGATATTTTTTTTCTTATAGGCTGACAAATACGCGGTAGAAATATAATTGAGATTTCAAAGTCTTTTTGGTATGAGTTTTTTTTTTTTTTTTCATTTCGTGTAACCGATCATTTGACAAATAAAATATGACGTCATCATCTGAAGCAAAGAAACAGTATCGACGCCAGTGCGCATAGCAGTTTCATCTTTATTTCCGATTCAACAGTTATGCTAATTCAAGCCGTCTTTTTCTGACAGCTACTTTCAAGCAATGACGTGGATGGCTATAAATCTGAACATTGTTATGATCTTCTTTACCAACGTTATCTTTTGGGGTCATATGGTGTAATATATTGTCTGTCCTGAATTTTCCAATATACTCACTTTATACTGGCAAATTCGAATTGGATTAAAAGAGTATGGCGTCCCTACTCTAATTTTAGAGGCTGTTATTTTGGTCGTGTTCCTAAAAAAGACAACTGAAATTTTATGCTTTTGTTGTTGTTGTTGTTGTTTAAATCGGTATCACCCCATGCAAGGCAATGTAGCCACTAAGACGCAAGAGGATGTGAATAAATTAGAAACAGAAAAATTAATAAGGAGCAGGAAGAGGAAAGATTAGTCAGGAGGACAGTAGATATCGTTTGGCATTGCATTTAAATTTTGACAGATTAAAATCGGCTGGAAAACATGGAAACAGAAGTTAGTTCCATAAGTGAGAAGTGCAAGAGAAGAAACTGTTAGCATAGAACTTACGGCTCCATCTAGCCAGATCAACTGTAAATTAATGAGATCTCGATGCCAGTTTAGTGCTGCGCTTAAATTTAAAAAGGTTAGGGAAGAGCTTATTCGAACAATTAACATGGGAAAGTGACTGAAGCCGAGCCGTCAGGTCAGGGCCAATAATATTGCTGATTAATTTTTGGGTTTTATCAAGGAGCACAAGGTAAATAACATAGCAGCAATATTCTAAGCATGCAAGATAGATGTTATATAAAAAAAAAGAACAGATTCTGTGTCCGTCACACACTGTCAGCGTATGTCGATGTGCATGTGTGACGTTCATGTGATTGGGCATTTTTTAAAATCATTTTATCTCAAGCAAGACAATAAAGCCGCTAAGACGCAAGGGGTTTATTGAGTGTTAGAGAATATGAGAAAAATATGCTAATAAAGAGAGAAGACAATAAAAGAACAAGAATTAATAAGACAATAGTAGATAACGTTTGACATTGCATTTAAATTTTTGAAAAGTCAAAGTTGATTGGGAAGCAAGAAACCAGAAGAGAATTTCATAAGCAAGAAATACAATAGAAGAAACTATTAGCATAGAACTTACGGTTCCATCTAACCATTTCAACGGAAAAACGAGGAGACTTAACTGCCAATCTAGTACTGCGCTTAAATTCATAAGGTCTATGTAACATAGAGGAAATTTCAGCAGAACAATTACCATGAAAGTATATATAGAAAAGGCAGAGGGAAGCTACATTATGGCTGCGGGAAAAGTGACTTAACCCAGGACAAGACTAAAGACATTGTAAATACTTCTTTGGATTTTACTAATAACTTGGACTGATTTTAAATGTGAATTAAGTTTAAGCGTATAATGACTTTTTTTTTCTTTTTCTTTCAGTTTTGGCGGACATTTGGGTGATATTATTTTTCACACATAATTGCCATGATTTAAATAACATAATCCAATAGAAAAATAAATAAATTTTCGCCAATAACACTGATTTATTTACTGCTGACTTTGATCCGTCTTAATGAAACACCCTTATATATAATCCATCTTAATGAAACACCATTTATATAGTAGCGGGAACCAAACCATATGTTTCAGTTATAAATAGTTTTAATTCCTCCTGTTTTATTAAAGACGTCTAAAGCCCTCCCAATATTAATCGGTATTAACTTCATCTACCTATTTTATATTTTTCCTCATATTCTCTTGAATATGATGAAAACATTATTATGAGGAGAATTGAACTTTTGAAGATCAAAGTAGACTGGGAAGCAAGTAGCCGGAAGAGTGTTCCACAAGCGAGAAGTGCCATAGAAGAAACTGTTCGCATAGAACTTACGGCTGCATCTTGTCATTCCAACAGTAAAAATTTAATCCATTAACCAGGAAACGCATGCACACACACAAGCATACACGTTTGCGCGCGCGCACACACACACACACACACACACTTTGATTGAGTTCAATGATTGATTGATTTTGTTTAGCGACATATAAATACCTCTATGGATTATTTAATGACGAAATTTAAATCTTTTTAACACAATTTTATGGCTTTCACTAAATATATTTTGGTTTGGTTTGTTTGTTTTGCTGTTTTACATCATATCAACACCTCAATGGGTCATTTAATGCCGACAACTTTTTTTTTTCTTGGTAATATTTTGTTTGGTCAAAAATCTATTTCTGGTAATATTATTTTCCTCAAAAATATTTTTTTCAAAAACGTATTGCTGGTAATATTTTTTTCAAAAACGTATTGCTGGTAATATTTTTTTTTCTTCAAAAATTTATGTCTAGTAATAATTTTTTACAAGTATTTCTGGTATTAAAACCTATTTTTACACAAGTCTGGGTGTTAACTATTTGCCCATAGCTGGGACCCTAACAGGTGCTACCACCCCAGGTCAGGTGGACCTGGGAACACCAGCAATTAAGAGGTGCTTCCACGCTCCTCAAAACCTCCTGATCAGAGGCCTTGCTGTTGGACGTAGTTTATAGTCATACCCAGGACGCAATATATTTTGAACGCAATCGTATGCCTTCACCTACAGATAAGATGTATTGCAGGTTATTTTGCTTCAAATAGTTATTGTTGGTACTTTCACTATGAATAAGTATTGTTGGTAATTTTTTTATATAAAGATATATTGCTGTTATTTTTACTATAAAAATGTATTGTTATACTTTCATAGTGTTTTGTTTTTCTTTGGAGGTTCACTATTTTTTCATAGCAGGAGCCCTAACACATGCTAAGATTGGACCTGAGAACAACGGCAATTAAGAGGTGGTTCCACGCCCATCAAAACCTTCAATCTCCTGATAAAAGGCTTGCTGCCGGATGTAGTTTATCGTCATACCCAGGACTAACTGAGTTTAAAATAA
>CAHIKZ030001016.1:832500-842500 GCA_903632075.3 Acanthosepion pharaonis
AAGATGCACCTGATGAAGACTAAAGAATTGATCGATCGAAACGTGTTATATTTAACAGCAACACGAGGGTGTATGCGACACAAGGCCGGTTTATTGTGGGTATTCCGAGCCCGCAGGCTCGGCCAAAAATATCCCTTTTGAACCCGTCTAAACGGATTCAGGGACTGTCTACCTCCCCGGACGAAACTTTGCCCTGCGGCATAGCTTCGTCCGAGTTCCTCTCTGCCGAGGCAGAGAGTTGGACAGCTGGACAGTATGTACGACGGTCGAAACATGTTAACAACAAAGACGTTGTTCAATAGACCGGGAAATTTTTTGTATGTTAAACCTTAAACGGGAGGGATGGGGACATCCTCAACTGATATTTAATTGATCCGTTAATAACCTTAATTGATTATTTGAACATTTTTTTTCTTCATTTGTTATTTGCTAGAATTCATAAGGTTATATAATTTTTCTGAAATACTTACCAAAGTCAGCACTAAGTCAACATGCTTACTTCTCGAAGATGAAAGAGGTTAAACTTGATACAAAGAATACAAAACTTCATTGGGCATGAAATTCTTCAAGGAATATGATACTGGTAAAAATCTTATATTTAGGGACTCAAAATTTATTTTATATTTCCGTTAAAAGTATTGAAATATTCTTTTTTATATATATATATATATATATATATATATATATATATATATATATATATATATATATATATATATATATATATATATATATAGGTAACTATACTCGTCTCGAAAAACCTTCGAAGTTTTGATTTGCCAATAATCAAATCAATCTCGAAGGAAAAAAGTTTCTTTTTTAAAAAAGAAAGAGCCAGGAACATGAAAGTCTGTCGAAAAAATCGCACAGATACAGGTTCAAAACCCAAAGAAAAAAACCCCGACACGAGTAAACAACTAACTAAAAAGACCCAGCTTTCCCTGACGATCCGCTTAGGTAAAATCTGGGTAGGTTTGTCTGGCTCACTAGGTTTGACAAAAGGTTTATATATATATATATTGACACTAGGTTTATATATATATATATTTGAAACGAAGACTCACACTACACCATTCTGACCATTGCTGAATTAGGTCTCATTTAAATACTCATGGAGACCTACTTAAACCTATTCGTAACATACTTGTTGACAACACAAATATAATAGCATCCTCTACATGCAGAAAAAGACTAAAAATAATGGAAGCCTTATTAATAAAAAAAACATAACAACACCTAATAATATCAACTATGAATATGGACACAATATCTTGACCGTGTTTTGAAAATGAAAACATTATATAAATTCATACATACAATAATCTATTTCTTGTTAACAATTAATATATTTCAACTTTGAAAATGGCTAAATGTATAGCCGAAAGCGCACGGATTAAACAATAATTGGAGAGTTTTTATATAATTTATCATCTGAAAAGAAAAAAAAAATATTAGATCACATGTGAAATTGAATAAAAAACTAAATCAAAGCACCTTGTCGGTCGTATTCAATGAAATGTGCATGAAAGAAGGATTGCTGCCTAAATTCACAAATATATATTTTATTGTTATACGTTATTTAAGTAAATTCACTGCTTATAATAAACAGTATTAATAACATTTACCAGCCTGTATATCCGAGAAATTTCAGAGAAAACATGCATCTTCCAACAGGAATCGAACCTGCATCCTGCACAGAACCGTCATATAACCTGACGTGCTATAGCATCTTAACTAAGGCCGTTAAGGCAAAAGGTTAAGCAACAAAATACAAAAACATTTTTTTGACTTGTATATTTGTCAAAGATTTGTATCTTTGAAAATAGCGTGTAAACAGAAACTATATTAGAATAATTGTCGGATTTAGTCCATTTATATATATATATATATATATATATATATATATATATATATATATATATATATATATATATATATAATTTCGAATATTTTTCCACGT
Organism: Acanthosepion pharaonis; assembly: GCA_903632075.3. Classification (NCBI taxonomy): domain Eukaryota; kingdom Metazoa; phylum Mollusca; class Cephalopoda; order Sepiida; family Sepiidae; genus Acanthosepion; species Acanthosepion pharaonis. The sequence continues at coordinate 834,461 of CAHIKZ030001016.1, forward strand.
GAGGTAATTTTGGATTTTGTGTAAATTATATGATCTGTTATAATAAATAGAGTTTTTTGCGGATCAGTTTTAAGATTTGATATTATTAGGATACATTTGTATTATATACCAACGGATTTATTACCGGGTACTATATATATATATATATATATATATATATATATATATATATGTGTGTGTGTGTGTGTGTATTATGAAATGGACAAAGTCCAACAATTATTTTAAGACATTTTCATGTTTAACATTCTTTTTATAGATACAAATATTTAAGTAAATGCTTAATACTGTTTTTTATAAACAGAGCATTTACTTAAATAATTGTATCTCTAATAAGAATGTTAAACATAAAATGTCTTAATATATATATATATATATATATATATATATATATATAGGCAACAATCCTTCTTTCATGCACATTTCATTGAATACGACAGATAAATTGCTTTTATTTTGTCTTTTATACAATATTTCATGCGATCTAATAATTTTTTCTTTTCAAATGATAAATTATATAAAAACTGTCCGAATGTTCTTTTTATCCAAGCACTTTCGGCTATACATTTAGCCATTTTCAAGGATTAAATATTTTAACTGTTAAATAAGAAATAGTTTGTTGTACGTATGTTTTATAAAATGTTTTCATACATACAATACACTATTTCCTATTTAACAGTTAAAATATTTAATTAAACTAAATAAAAGCATCTTGTCTGTCGTATTCAATGAAATGTGCATATATATATATATATATATATATATGTGTGTGTGTGTGTGTGTGTGATAACGATATAAAAAGTTTTATATAACAAGAACAGGTTTAAAAGAAAAGATGAATGATGAGAAATTAGAAAAAGTTTTTATAGCGCGTTTCATCCATTAGTCCGATGAAGTCATAAAAACTTTTTCTTTTCTTTCAAATCTATGCAAAGCAACCCACACTCAACAAAATTACATTTCAAAACAGCCACAACATATTACAGTGCATCTAAACACATGGTTCTATTGATAATATTTCTTTCTCTCACACGGTCATGTATGACATCATAGAACCGCATTACGTATTTACGACTTGCGTCTGCTATTCGGCTACCGTTGTCGTCGCATAGCAAACTTCTAACAGGATGACTTCTTTGATGGTGAACATCTTTGTTGTAATGTCCATATAAGCACCTCTGATGATGGCTCATCTGAGCTGAAAGCTTAGATCGACGACTAATATAATAAAAAAATATCCAAATGTTGGACAGTTTTTGCTTTTATTTTCTCTTGAAATTAAAGCAACGAGACGAAGCTTAGAACGGAATATGTTAGCTCTATCACTGATATTGAGCACTTTCCAATAATTATTGCGCATATAAAATAATATATATGTGTGTGTGTGTGTGTGTGTGTGTGTGTGTGTGTGTGTGTGTGTGTGTACTGTAAAACCTTTATACACGGCCTTGGACCATATTCCGTTTGACTGGGCGTGTTGATAAATACCCACTCACACGAGAGAGAAAATGAGTGAGTGAGTGAGTGAGTGAGTGAGTGAGAGAGAGAGAGAGAGAGAGAGGGAGAAAGGGAGGGAGAGAGAGTGTGTGAGAATTGGCAAATTAACATTTCTTACAACGGAAGTCAGTGTGACCTGTTGACTCTTCAGCCAAGTAACACTGACCTGGTTTTGAATAATTCATGATAAGTAAATTATAATGGATACAAAAGTAAAAGTGGGTTTGTGTTGTCGATAAACAGATCATTAAAATGAAGCAAATATCAAAATGAGTTAAAAAAAAAAACAAAAAAGCAAAAAAAAACAACATTTTATACCTTTGTAGACTGGCGCTCAAAAAGTTGCTAAATTTGACCGAGTGTTGCGTCATTCACAGCCAAGTCAGCGGTCTGTGTTCAAGTCCAGTTGGTATATCACTGTGCTAGCACCAAGATCACTACGTACAGTCACTCCCCCTCCCCGCTACTGAATCATTGTGCCAGATTAAACTCATTTTAAGTACTGTATCTTTTCAGGAGGCACTCGATCATAGTTCTTCTCAACTTCCTATCCTTGTAACTTTTACTAACGTTTGTCTTTTGACAATCACCTACTCTCTGTTCTGCCATTAATTTACATAAACGCATCAGATTTTTTTTAATCATTTCACCCCAAGGAAGGCAACAAAGCCGCCAAGAAGGAAGGGGGTTACTCAGTATGAAAGAATATGAGAAAAAAAAACACACTATTAAGAAGAGGTAACAATACAAGAACTGGTTTGGTTTGGTTTGTTTTACAGCATATGAACCTCAATGGGTTATTTAATGCTGACAAGATTTTTATTGCTGCTAATATTTTTTTTAATCTATCTATCTATCTATCTATCTATCTATCTATCTATCTATCTATATATATATATATATATATATATATATATTGGTTTAGTTCGTGTTACGGCATATCAACTTCAATGGGGTATTTAATGTCGAGAAGATTTTTATTGCTGCTAATATTTTTTTTTATCTATCTATCTATCTATCTATCTATCTATCTATCTATATATATATATATATATATATATATATATATATATATATATATATATTGGTTTGGTTCGTGTTACGGCATATCAACTTCAATGGGGTATTTAATGTCGAGAAGATTTTTATTGCTGCTAATATTTTTTTTTATCTATCTATCTATCTATCTATCTATCTATCTATCTATATATATATATATATATATATATATATATATATATTGGTTTGGTTCGTGTTACGGCATATCAACTTCAATGGGGTATTTAATGTCGAGAAGATTTTATTGCTGCTAATTTTTTTTTTTTATCTATCTATCTATCTATCTATCTATCTATCTATCTATCTATCTATCTATTGGTTTGGTTCGTGTTACGGCATATCAACTTCAATGGGGTATTTAATGTCGAGAAGATTTTTATTGCTGGTAATATTTTTTTCCAAAAAATGCTGGCAATATTTTTTTTCTTCAAAAATTCATTGCTGGTAATAATTTTTTGTAAAAATGCATTTCTGGTATTAAAACCTATTTTTAGATTTTCATATTGTTTTGAGCCCGGTTTGGGGGTTAACTATTTGCCCATAGCAGGGACCCTAACTGGTACTACCACACCGGGTCAGGGAGGACCTGGGAACACCAGCAATTAAAAGGTGGTTCCACGCTCCTCAAAACCTCCTGAACAGAGGCCTTGGTGTTGGATGTTGTTTATCGTCTTACCCAGGACGGTAAAAGAAATCTGAATTTCTTCTTACCACGCATAAAACCGAAAATTTAGAGTTGTTTCCCTTTAAAAAAAAAGAAAAAAAAAGAAAAGGGAATGACTATGAAACTGTAAATCCAACCTAAAGTTATACTCATTCGGGTCGTCGTATAAGGTTCAAAATAGGGAATTTGTTATGTATGGCCAGATTATTATCTGATGCTAATACATAATGAATTTGAAGAATTTTAATTGTATTATAGGAATAAAAGTAGCAGACGGTGGGTGTATGTGTGTTTATGCGTGTCTGTGTGTGTATATATGTGTGTATAGAATTCTCTTGGATAAAAATTGATAGGAATCAAGATGGCTACACTTAATTTGGGCAAAAACTCTGTAAATTCCTTTATATCTAAACTTTCTTAATATCAGATGTGGAAGTCGAATGGATTTTCTCCTGAATCGCCTACGATTGCATATAAAGGCGGAGAGTAGCTCACGGCCACATCACGTTGAAACACCGTACGATCACCGAAGTTAAGCAACGCCAAGCCTGATCAGTGATGTGATGGGTGACTGCTGCGGAAAACCAAACGCTGTAAGCTTGGATGCTCGTTTGGCTTAATGGATAATGGCTCAGAATTTTCCGAGTCCCAATTTCTTGTTGAGTTTGTTATATTCACTTACGCTCAAATATCCTTTGGAAAGGTAGAGAATCCATCTCCTCTTCCTCCAGCTATGGGTTAATTAGTCAGACTTATATCACTAAATAATTAATATCTCCCCTCCCCACGAAAACAAAATAAATAGTTTAAAAGTATTTTCTGGCTTTAAATAACCTGCAAGCGCCTGACAAGCCATAGAAAAGGAATCAATCAATCAATGAAATACTAATTAGCTACACAGACATGTCTTTTAGATTTATTTGCATTCTATGGAATATAAATCTATAGAAACAACCTTGGACACAAAGTGAGGGATCTGTTTATATATTGATTGTAATATAGAATCCACCCCCACTTTATGTCCACATTATACTTGTTTGTTTATCAAATTCTGATTAGGTATGAATCCATCTCTTCTCCCCTAAGCTATGGGTTAATTAGTAAAGACTTGTATCACTAAATCATTATTATCTCCCTCCACCAAAACAAAAAATAAGCTGTCTAAAATATTTTCAGGATTTAAATAACCTGCAAAGGGTTAATAAGTCGTAAAAACCGAATCAATCAATCAAAGGCGGAGAGCAGATTATTCTTCACAAAATCAACAGACGAATTTTTAAGCAAAAATAGATTATCAGCTATTATTGAAAAGGTGCATTGCCATATCACACTAGTCTAACCTATGCTAAATGTGCGCATATCTATCTATCTATCTATCTATCTATCTATCTATCTATCTATCTCTTTCTTTCTCTCTCTTTTTCTCTCTCTCCCTCTCTCTCTCTCTCTCTCTCTATATATATATATATATATATATATATATATATATAAAGAGAGAGCCAGAAGTGTTAAGAAGAGAATATTTCACATAACTTATATACATAAGAGTACGCTGAGTTTCGTGGATTATTCCATATCCTCGGCAGAGCATTACGTGTCCGTAGATAGATAGATAGATAGATAGATAGATAGATAGATAGATAGAATGATAAATAGACATTAGATAGATAGATAGATAGATAGATAGATAGATAGATAGGAACGGAATGATAAATAGACATTAGATAGATAGATAGATAGATAGATAGATAGATAGATAGATAGATAGATAGATAGGAACGGAATGATAAATAGACATTAGATAGATAGATAGATAGATAGATAGATAGATAGATAGATAGATAGATAGATAGATAGATAGATATGAATGAGTTGAAGTACATATGAACAAGTTTTGATAGATAGATAGATAGATAGATAGATAGATAGATAGATAGATAGATAGATAGATAGATAGAATGTTGTCAACGAAATCAATACTGCATGTGACTTACAGTTTCACACCTCAAGTGATTTCTGTGTTCATACCGGTTACATCTTCATCCGCCTTTCAATCCCTGATACTGAGAACCCTTTCCCCATAACTATAGCATCAATTAGACGTATATTTGTTTCAGGTGCACAATTTATTGAACGGGACAGGTAGAAGCAATAGAAAATACGCAGTCTTCAGGTGCTCTACTCAGTACCCGAAAGGGGGACCTCGAGGTGGTGTAATGATTAGCAAGCTTGTCTTACTAGAACAATTACGACTGAGTAGCGAGTTCGATCTTTCGGCCTTGTGTCACATCTAACCTACGCTTGGAAAATCTTTACTCAGTACCTGAAGATTGCTTTTTACATAATATTCAGTGTCGTGCTACTGGTGATGAAAATAATGTATATATATATGTATATAAAGATATAAATTTTAAGTTTTAATAATCATTTTTTTAAAATTATCATTAATATTAGTCACTAGCTTTTTTCCTAGGTGAGACGAATGAAGACAACATGGATTTGAAATCCAACACAGGATTTATAATATTTCTCTGACATATTTGAGGTATATTTTTGAACTAAGTAAATGTGTTGAGTAGGATGTATTTATTAAGAGCTACAAGGGACAGGAAATTGTGGAGAGTCGTGATCGTAAACGTCCGGAAAAGACACGGGACGAAGAAGAAGAAAGAAAGAAAGAAAGAAAGAAAGAAAGAAAGAAAGAAAGAAAAAGAAGAAGATGAAGAAGAAGAAGAAAAAGAAGAAAATGAAGAAGAAATGCTTTTAATGTGGTGTATTAAATTATTAAAAGAAATGTCAGAATCATATTTATTAAAACGAATTCGATTAAGATTTTTCAACAAGTTGGGTTTTTAACTATTATTTTGATTCACTTATGTCCGATTTTTCAAAGCATCTGTCCATGAAGTTCGACTTTTACACGAAGTATACACGTATGGTAGGTATTTCGGAAGCGTAATATAGTATGGTGAATGGTCAACATTTATTAAGCTTAGACGAGCACAGGATTCGAATAGTGGATAAGAGAGTGAGAGGATAAAAACACAATTTCTTCTTTTGGCCAACTTCGATGAATAAGAAAAAAAAAACATGGCCGGAGGTCTTCTGTATTTAGTATCCAACATAGAATCGAATAAAATCTGGAAGTATTTAGCAATGAAACATGGAATTTGTTTTTAATAAACAAATGTGTAGAGTGAAAATGGCGAATGTCTTTAAAAAAAAAGTCAGGTTAATCATTATTTAGACAATTTGGATTCGTGAAATGTCAAACAATTTTTCAACAGGTCGGATTTATAGAAAATGGAAGCTAATTTTGATTCGCGTATAAATTTCAGAGCCTCAAAAAATTGTATCAATGTAAATAAACTGTAAAGGCTTTTTATCTTTATATCAAATGTTGGGTGTCAATCGATTTCAACGAAATATGGCGCTTGAAGGAGGGTGAAGTTCTACCAAACAATAACGTAAAATATTGCACGGATGAGAGGAAAAAATGCCAATCATTTAGAAGAAATTAAACATATATGATCATCATTTAGAGAGACAAGAGGGAACGAAAAGAAAGAAAAAAAATGAACAGAAAAAATAAAGAAAGAAAAAATGGTAAACGCAAAGAACAAAAAGAGAAAGAAAGAAAGAAAGAAAGAAAGAAAGAAAGAAAGAAAGAAAGAAAGAAAGAAAGAAAAAAAGAAAATGAAAAGGCAAACATTACAAAAAATAAACTAAGAGAAACTGAATGAAAGAGGTTACAAAAGAAGAGCAGGAGAAAAGGAAAAAAAAACAGAGGAAGGGCGGGAAAATGAAGGCCTAAAGAAAGAAAGAAAGAAAGAAAGAAAGAAAGAAAGAAAGAAAGAAAGAAAGAGTGTAGAAAAGAAATAAATGCAGATTAGGCAAAAAAAGAAAGAATAAAAATCAAAAAGAGAAAGAAAAAGAAAGAAATAAAAGCAAAGAGAAATTGTAGACAATGAAACTATTGTCAAAGAAGAGAAAAGGGAAAGAAATGAAACAAGAGAGAAAAGGACAGACGAAGAAAGAGCTGAAGGAAATGAAAGAAAGAACTAATGAAAAAGAGAAAACGTTAGATACGAAATAAGGAAAGAAAATAACGAAAGATGTAAGAAAGAGGAGAAAGAAATAAGAAAGAGAAAAGATATGAAGAAACAGCAAAAGAAGAAGTAAACTGCAGAAAAAGAAAAAAAAAAGAAAAAAAACAAGGAATGAAAGAAAAAAAAAGTAACAAAAGAAAGAGACTGGAAAAAAAAGCTAGAGAAAGAGCAGTAGAGAAAAGAAATCCAAAGAAATTCAAATAATTATTCTACAATGCAGGCAAATAGCAGAAACAAAAGCAAGGAATTCCTGATAGAACCAGGAATGTCCATATTATATATACATACATATATATATATATATATATATATATATATATATATATATATATATATATATATATATATATATATATACATATATGTATATCATCGTGGGCGGCAGCTGATAATGTCGGAAGCAGGTCACCTCCATCGGCAGAGGGCGCTGCCAGTTACGAACAAGAGTAGAAATGGGAAGAGGAGGCGGAGAAAGACTGGTAAAGAGGAAACAAAACGTGTGGAGTAGGTCGGAGATGAGATTAGAACAGGGAGAAGACGGGAGAGGAGTAGGAGGGAGAGGAGGGGGGAAGGAGGTGAAGTGGGAGGAGCAAGATTGCAAGGGTGGCGAAGGAGAGGAGAGACATAATTTTGCCGAGTTGCCGGACTCAATTATTGCCAGTAATTGGCCGCCATCAATAAATTAGTGAATCGCTTTCGACATGAATGCGTTCT
>CAHIKZ030001016.1:850000-852500 GCA_903632075.3 Acanthosepion pharaonis
CACAAAAAATAACAAGCCGATGTAAATAATTTCCTAATGAGTATAAAGCAAAAAAATTATACCCACGACCCATCGATGAGACACCGCGAACGAAGAGAGTTTTCCTTTTGCCCGCCCAAAGTCAGTCGATGTCGCTTGAAATGAACAGCTTCAAAAATACGTTAATGTTTAACCCACCGAGCTTTGTGCAGATTATATAGATATGGCACAAAGCCGAAAATGTGGAGCGTCGAGTGAGGATCGAACTCACTACTCAGTCGTAATTGATCTAACGAGACAAGCTTATTAACCATCATATCACGTCGAAGCGCCCAAATTACTTTACTCATGTGTTTAGTTTTAATAACATCGTTTTTAAGAAGGCATCGTTTTTTAAAATTTTATTTCTGATTTAATTGAGAATTTAAGAGCTTTACAAGGTTCGTTCTTTTTTTTTTTTTTACATGTTCATTGATTGGAAATCGATTTCCCTCGGATTTTTATTGATATTAATCAATCTCAACTTTTATCTGTATTAAAAATAGAACCGAATGTCCCACGTGTTTTAGTTTGAATAACTACGGTTTTAACTAAGACAAACGTTTTTAATTCAAATTCTGATATAATTAGAAATTTTAAAGCCTTGCCAGGTCTCGTGTATCTTTCAAAACGTCGATTAGAGATCGATTGGCCTTCGATTCGTCTTAGTATCTATCGATTCCGACATTTATCTATGGCTTATCGTCTGGTCGTTGACGCTAATTAATATTCTTCGATTTAAGTTTGCCTAAAACAACATTCGATTGTAAAGTAAAGGTTACAATATTGATTTAAATCCTCGAAAAACCTTGGATGTTTGTAACCTATTCATTATCCAATTTTCTTACACCAAAAAGAATCCAGACCCCCCCCATCTTCGGATTTTATATTGAAAATGAGCATTTACCTTACGAATGTAGTTTAATACGATACATTTATCTGAAGTAATCTGTAACACGAGAGGAAGTGGAAAAATCAGGCGTGGAAAATTCGTAAACTTAAGGAATCAGCACATATGCTAGGCCACAAAAATCTTCTGAGCCGACCAAGCATAAAAATAAATACAATATGGGAACCAGCAATAAGGAGTGCCAGAGAAAAGCAATGATAACAACAAAGTTGCAATATGAGCTCTGGTAAAAACATGATAATAATAACAACAAAAATTTTAATATGAGCGCTGTCTGAATTGGATAAATCCTTTGGCCCATCCATCAAATGTGAAAATTACTTTAGAAAAGTCAATTTTCAAGTATTTCTTGGCCCAATTTTGACGCATTAAAATAATTTTCTTTAGTGAGATGTTTTTTTGTTTTTTTTTTTACAGATCCCAATTCTCAAAGTATTCTTCACCTTTTGTCCTTCTTGACTCCCCCAATTCCACCCTTTTCAAAAATCTGAGCACTGGTCAAAAGTAGTAATTTCACTTAAACTCCTTTTAGTTTACGTTCGTCTATTATCCATTAATTTTGTTATATTTTTTTTTTACTTCAGCAGGTTCAGTTTTCGACATGACAGTTTTAATTGCTTCTCTTATGTCTGCTTTGCTGTTATATTTTTTGTCATATAATGTCATCGTCACAATTGATTTTCGATCGAATTCAGATCAGGACATGATGGTGGCCATTTCATTATCTTCTCTTCTAGAAATCTGTTATGCTCAAAGAATTCACGGACAAGCTTAGATACACGAGAAGGAGCGTTGTCATGCATAAATACACACTTCACTTTGAAACTGCGAGACTGGGTTTTGTACCATGCAAAGAAAGTCTTGTCCATCAATTGTCACTCGAGATTCGTCCGTGAAAATGACTTTAGAAAAGTAAATTTTCGTGTATTTCTTGGTTTAATTTTAAAATATTTGCTTTAGTGAGAGAAGATTGCCTAAGAGAATTTTTTATATATCCCAATTCACAAAGTATTCTACACCTTTTGAACTTCTTGACTCCCTCAATTTCAGCCTTTTTGAGCACTGGTCAAAAGTGGTTGTTCTACTACAACTCCCGTTAGTTTACGTTCATCTTGAAGCAAGTTCTTAAAGCCATTTCCTTTGCTTTGAGTTTTCAACTTACATTTTCAACAGCCTCCTTTATCGTGCGATGATCTCTGCAAAGCTCCTTTAACATCTTTAAATTAGACATTCCCACATTCAATAACTTTGTCATTTTCCGTTTTTCAGCAATTGTTAGATTGTCTCAACATATATTATGGACAAAAAGAAAAAAAACAGTTCTTAGCTTAATCTGCATAATAACTTCAGTCAGTCCATTTTCGTAGATTCCATGCATCTCAAAAACTAACCAGTAAAAATGTTAGAAAATTTAAGTAAATATTTTTTTATATGGACGAGTTTAAATTTGACAAATATTGGTTCAGAACCTTTTGAGCTATTGAGGTTTATTTGATTTACATAATGAATTCAGACAGGCTGTATATATACATATTTATATAATTATTATAATATTAGTATTTAAAAATATGT
>CAHIKZ030001016.1:857500-875000 GCA_903632075.3 Acanthosepion pharaonis
CCCCTTCCTTATAGGATCAGCCCCACACTGACGAATTGATATCAAAGAAACGGTAAACAGTGTACTACGATACCCCCGAAAGATTTTCTAAGTGTCTCGGAGTAAAAACTTTCACGAACAATGCCTTAGGACAGTAAATGTGTTTAAATTCCAAGTTTTCCTTCTCCCGAATTTACAAGGGAGCCCAATTTACCTACGTATTTAACCCAATGAAAGAAAGTACCTTTTTTGAGGGCATTAACACAAAGTGTACTATTCTGGATTTGAACTCCGCATGTCGATCTCACTTTTCTTGTCCTTACGATACCCGGATGTTCGTATAAATGTTTGCCCTCAATCCATTATTTTATTAAAACCAAAATTTATTGGAATTTTTAAAGTTTACAAAACGCACTTTCCATGATATTACCTTTCTTGTGCTAAGATGAAAATCTTTTACAAATCGGTACTTTGTTGAGAAGATTAATGTTTTTACAAGTTCTCACCGGAACAAAAAAAAAAAAAAAAAAATTAAAACGGTTTCCTTTAACCAGGTAATTTAAAAAAGGTTATTTCTAAATAAAAAAAAAAATCTAAGCTGATTAAGGTTTTATAAATAGAACATCTGGAATTTCTTTTTGTGGATCAGGTAGCCAATCAGATATTCTTAATTTTCCTTTGGTAGGAGAATTAAATTTCTATAGCTGGCTCTTCAAGTAGACAAATAGAGAGAGCTGAACAAACCGAGAAAGTTCAATATAAACGCCTAGGTAGATAGATGGTTAGATAGGCAGAAATTAACAAACTCAGACAAATAGATAATAGATTGATATTAACAGACGCAGATACATAGATATTAACAGACTGCAGTAAATAGCCATTAATAGACTAAGATAGATAGATAGATAGATAGATAGATAGATAGATAGATAGATAGAAAAAAAGATAGGTAGATAGATAGATAGATACTAACAGACTGCAGTAAATAGCTATTAACAGACTGAGATAGATAGATAGATAGATAGATATTAACAGATTTACAGACTGAGATCGCTAGAAAGCTAGATAGATAAATAGATAGAAACAAACTTAGATTGATCGAGCGATAAATATTAACAGAGTGAAGTAGATAAAATACAGATATTAACAGATGTACTCTCATTTATATATATATATATATATATATAAGGATAATATAGCACAATATATATATATATATATATATATATATATATATATATATATATATATATATAATAATAATATAGCAATATATATATATATATATATATATATATATATATATATATATATAAGCAAATATATGGATATAGATCCGACAGTATGAAGAAAAATATACTGAAAAAACAAACAAAAATCCTAATATGCAATTATGCTGTTTTAATGTTTAATCTCAACGTCGGACGTTTCGATCTAATAGACCATCTTCAGGACATATTCATAGAACATAATTAACATAAAATTGAATTGTATATAGCCTATGTTAATTATGTTTTATGAATATGTCCTGAAGATGGTCTATTAGACCGAAACGTCCGACGTTGACATTAAACATTAAAACAGCATAATCGCATATTAAGATTTTTGTTTGTTTTTTCGGTATACTTTTCTTCATATATATATATATATATATACATATATATATATAGCATTAATGATCATAACAATACAACAATTTTTTCCCTTGATGACAAAGAACTTGCTACCAGCTTGTATGAGCAATATTCAATGAGAAAAGACAAAGATACTATATTAGTCAATTTATATGTAGGTGAAGGCATACAATTGAGTTCAAAATATATTTAGTTGAAGCCATAAAATTGTATTCAAAATATTTAGATTTCGGTATTAAATAACCAATAGAGGTTGATATGCCACCAAACAAAGTTGACTAACTAAACAAGCAACATGAAAAACTTTCATGACATTAATCCATATAATATCCTAGAATTTCTTAAAGAAATTAAATGTAATCCAAAATATAACTTCAACAAAATTAAAACGTAACATGCACATATCACAGCCTCTAGAAATTATGTCTGCACAAACATGTATATGCACAAAATCACCTACCATGTATTCAACTGTGAAAGCAGAATAACATATATCATACTTCTATTACTTGAAAACCAACCAACCAATCATTGGATGTTTTTACTTTTACTGATTTAAAAAAGAGTTCTATCTTAAACTTGACAACAGAGTTGATTGTTTGGCTAAAATCCTGGGCTACTTATGCGGAAAGATATAATCAAGGCAGTTGCAAAATAATTTAAATATGATCATCAAAGAGGAAGATATATATATATATATATATATATATATATATATATATATATGTAATGAAGTCTGTGGATGACAACAACAACATCTGCTCTAGCAAAAATGGACATTGAAGAAATCACTGGTTAGTGACATTAGGTTGAGGTTGATGTCTGTGAAGACCAAACTAAGACGCACATTGTCGTCCACAAATTGGACACTGAATGCCGAGACCTGATGGCGGTGGCCCACGAACCAGGTGATCATGACGTTGTTGCCGGCGAAATTCCTGGCGTAGTTTCATTAGTTTCAAATATTTCAATGGGCTGACGGCATAGTGTTCCCCAATTGATTGTTGCCATTGGCTGATCTGACTTCCAATTCCGCAGGATTAAAACTACAGTGGTATATATGTCTAATAATAATAATAATAATATATATATATATATATATATATATATATATATATATATATATATATATATATGTGTGTGTGTGTGTGTGTGTGTGTGTGTGTGTGTGTGTAGCAAAAAACATGTATATTGCAAGGTTAGTTTTACTTTTAATGATTTCAAAAGCAACATTCTGACAAGAGACAATAATGCAAATTGTGTAAGTAAATATTTTTAGATTACTTATGTAGAAAACATAACCAAATTTAACTGCAAAATTGTTTTATATATATATATATATATATATATATATATATATATATATATATATATATAAGCAAATATATATGAGTAAAAATTGATTATCTATCTATCTATCTATATATATATATATATAAGCAATTTTGCAGTCAAATTTGTTTATGTTTACTGCATAATTAATCTAAAAATATTTTATATATATATATATATATATATATATATATATATATATATATATATATATATATATATATAACCAAAATTTGACTACAAAATTGCTTACAGATATATATTTGCAGTCAAAGTTTGGTAATATATATATATATATATAAATAACCAAAATTTGACTACAAAATTGCTTACAGATATATATTTGCAGTCAAAGTTTGGTTATATATATATATATATATAAATAACCAAAATTTGACTACAAAATTGCTTACAGATATATATTTGCAGTCAAAGTTTGGTTATATATATATATATATATATATATATATATATATATATAGCCCAAAATTACTGTTATTTCTTTTTCATTACCCAAAATGAAACACAAAGGATATTGCATGGATACTTTAGGGCGGAAACCAATCAGAGATTTTAATAGTAATAGGGAAACTTTTCATGTTTAGCTGACTCTAAACATTTTTCATTTTAATGATGTCAAAAGCAGAATACCTTCCCGCATGCAACAATAAAATTAATAAATAGTCTATATTTCTGAGATGAAGTATTATAACTATTTACACTATTTACACCGTTCCTACTGTTGTCCTCATCTTTACTGTCATATTCCCGACGTTTCGGCCATTGTACACTCCGGCCTTCTTCAGGTAATATACGTTGGAATTTAGCACGTGGAACTAGAATAATCTACAACTAGTGGGTTAAATAAAGTGTTTGAGTCGAAATTCCAACGTATATCGCCTGAAGAAGGCCGGAGCGTACAACGGCCGAAACATCGTGAATATGACAAAGAACATGAGAATAACGTAAATAGAATTCATTGTATAGATTAAAAAACCCTAGATGACCCATGAAAAAAGTTTAATTGGTGCAATTTCCAAATTAATTAAATATGGCTGTCATTTTTTAACGGCATATATAAACTAGTAAATATATAACATATAGTATTGTCCTCATCTTCGTTGACATATTCACGACGTTTCGACCGTTGTACTCTCCGGCCTTCTTCAGGATCTGTCTATATTTCTGAGATGAGGTATTGAAGTATTTACACAATTTACATTGTTCGGAGTGTTGTCCTCACCTTCGTTGCCATATTCACGACGTTTCAACCGTTGTACCATCCGGCCTTCATCAGGAATCTGTCTATATTTCTGAGATGAGGTATTGTAAGTATTTACATTGTCTATATTGTTCGGACTGTTGTTCACATTCCCAAGGATAAAAGTATTGGTTGAAGTAGTCCAGTGACTTGACTCAAGGAGTTGGGAGTTCAATACCTGGCCACAGCAGAGGTTAACAAAAACTTGGAGAGTTGTGTTACTAAAGGGAAATAACTGAAACTGAGATATCCAGAAAAGGCATGGCATGTGGAACGGGAACAATCTACCCCAGAGGGAACGAAATAAAGTGTTTGGTTCAAAATTCCAACGTATATCACCCGAAGAAGGCCGGAGCGTACAATAATATAATGATTTCATATGCATTCCTATAGTGAAAAGTTTTCCAACGCATTTCTGTAGTAAAATCCTTTCCAAAGCATTTCTATATTAAAAAAGATTTCCAATGCACTTCTGTAGTAAAAAGATTTGCAATGCATTCTTATAGTAAAAAGATTTCCAATGCATTTCTGTAGTAAAATCCTTTCCAAAGCATTTCTATATTAAAAAAAGATTTCCAATGCGTTTCTGTAGTAAAAAGATTTGCAATGCATTCTTATAGTAAAAAGATTTCCAATGCATTTCTGTAGTAAAATCCTTTCCAAAGCATTTCTATAGTGAAAAGATTTCCAATGCACATCTGTAGTAAAAATAATTCCAATTCATTCTCATAGTAAAAAGATTTCCAGTGAATTCCTGTAGTCAAATGATTTTCAAAGCGTTTCTATATTAAAAAGATTTCCAATGCATTTCTGTAGTAAAAAGATTTGCAATGCATTCTTATAGTAAAAAGATTTCCAATGCATTCCTGTAGTAAAATGATTTCCAAATAATTTTTATAGTGAAAAGTTTTCCAATGCATATCTGTAGTAAAAATAATTCCAATGCATTCCTATAGTAAATAGATTTCCAATGCATTCCTGTAGTCAAAAGATTTCCAAAACATTTCTATAGTAAAAAGATTTCCAAAACATTTCTATAGTAAAAAGATTTCCAATGCATTCCTGTAGTCAAATGATTTCCAGAGCATTTCTATGGTAAAAAGATTTCCAATGCATTTTTGTAGTAAAAGGATTTCCAAAACATTTCTATAGTAAAAAGATTTCCAATGCATTTTTATAGTAAAATAAATTTCCATTGCATTCCTATAGTAAAATAATTCGAATATGACAATAAAGATGAGGACAATAGCCCGAATAGTGTAAATAGTGTATCTTATTTTTACTTACTGTTTTTGCTTACGGAAACTTATATTTATCAATTTTGCATTTTCTTGTTCATTTCCCGCGTTCATTTTTTATCAATTGATAGTTTTTGATTAGGTTTTTATTCCGCTTCTAATCATCGCTTTTTTAAAATATTGCTGAAGAATTGAAAGCATTTAAAAATTAAAAGCGGTGTCATGGGAAAACCGTTCTTTTGACATTACACCTATTTTTTTGCAGGCACGAAGATCCATGTTTGCCATATACACGAATCCCTCGATTAGTGCGACTAATGAGTACATCGGTAACTATAAAGCAATCAATTTTCAATTACTATGGTTAATTATTAGTTAATTAGTTTTACTGCACTAATCGAGTATTATGTATGCACTAATCGAATTTTGGTATATAAACATTTTAGTGCACTAATCGAAAACGCATTAATCGAATGCACATTAATCGAGTACGCATTAATCGAATGTGCATATACACCCTTGTGTAAATTAATTGAAACAATTGCTTTAGTTTCCTTTCTTTCATCATACGGTCAGTTTTAGACCCACTGGAATGACAAGGTGTAATTGATTTCTATTTATTTATTTATTTATTTTATCAGATTAGCTCATTTGCAGTGGTGTGCAGTAATATGAATCTGTTTTCGGGGTGCATGATGAAATTTGTTTGGCCTTGAAAAATATTGAGTTATCCGTGATTGCATCAGATTTTCATCACGCCCAGACAGTATTGTCTCGACTGTCGATTAGTTGTCCTACGGTCATGGTCTGCGATAGACGTTACTCCAAGGAAGTGTACGAAAATCGTAACGCTGCATGGGTCACACTGGCAAGCCTTACTAGTGAGCAAATCAAAAGTACTATAGACTTGCTCGGAAACTCTCCTGGTTTAAATTCTATCAAGAATCTGCAAAAAAACGACTTCGTGGAATGGACATACGAACTACTAAGATGTGCACTGAGCCATGTTTTATTGAAAAAATACGAGAAAAAAAGTAAATAATAACGGAATTATGCGTTTTGTTTCAACTAATTTGCACAAGGGTGTAATCGTGGAATGTCTGTATTCTTTTTTATGAGAAAGATTTCTTTAAAAAAAAAATAGTTTTACCGTTCTGGTCTTTAACCATCTTGAAACCACTCGGAAGAGGAATGAAAATTCTAGTAAAATGATGTCTTACCTGCAAGAAAAAAGAAAAAGAAAAAAGATTAACAATCAGATTAGGTTTATCGGTTTACAAGCACAAAAAGAAATAGTTTGGGTGTAGTTACAAAGATTTTCAGAAAGAATTTTTTTTTGTCTTTTCATTTTTAACATAATCAGGTGGCAACTCAAAGAATGAGTAAAAATCTTCGGTACCAAAAAATGCTGATAAAAATTTAGAAAAAAAATCCCCCTCGCCACAAAAAAGAAACAAAAAAAAAAAAAAAAAAAAAAAGAATTTTTAAAAATAAAATAAAAAAAATAAAAGTTCACAATTATTAAGTTATCAAATTCAACATTCGAATATTGTGGACTGGCGCTACACAATCAACAGAAACAAAGAACAGTTATATTTAACAGCCCCCCCCCCCTACGAGGGATGTATGTGGCACAAAGCCGAGTTTACCGTGGGTTTTCCGGACCCGTAGTCTCGACTAAAAATATTCCCTTAGAACCCGCATAAACGGGTTCAGGGCCTGTCTACCTCCTCGGACGAAAACTATGGCGTAATGGTTAGCAAGCTTGTTTCGCTAGAACCATTACAAGTGAGTTCGATCCTCACTGGGTTCCTATAATTTCAGACTTGTGCCATATCTAAACTGCGCTTCGAAAATCATTTACGGGTACCTCGGCGTGGTATAATTGTTAGCAAGATTATTTCGCTAGATTAGTTATGAGTAATAAGTGAGTTCAATTTTCGGCCTTGTGCCATATCTAAGCTGCGCTAAAAAAATAAACATATTCACCATTTGTTATTATTTTCTTACGTCAAAGCATAAGGCCTCAGCCCATGGCTCTAACCATCTGGACATGCAAACGCAATCTTGCGAGATATTTTCTTTTTACCTCAGCAAGCAGCGTTTGAATTGATATTACATTTAATCATAGCCCGTTGCGTATAGATCATGCGGAAAGTAAGTAGTCATTTTTTACATAACAAACAACTAAAAAAAACAAAAAAAAAACAAAGAACAAATGACACAGAATCCATAGATTTGACGCTGTTAGATTAAATAAAGTTAATCGGATTATCTGACGAGAAATGCCATCGGTAGTTGAAAGACGTCACGAGTGACAAAGGGAGATAAATATGCGAGAAACATTTTGCTCAAGTGAGCAATGTATTCAGCGACAGAGAAAGGGATTTGTTTTTGCATGTTAGGAACATCGCCGGCTTCACATCCGAGCTGCTTATAAACTATCGTCAAATGACGAAATGGAATTTCCGAAAAAAAAAATAAAAATTAAACACTCTCTACGGACAGACAATAAAGAAAATGCTGATTTGCGAAAACAAAGACAATAGACTTTTGTAGTGTCAACGAATACTCGTTGCCACTTTTGTAATCTCAACAAAAATTCTTTGCCATTTTTGTGATGTCAACGAACACTCGTTGCCACTTTTGTGATGTCAACGATCACTCAATGCCACTTTTTTATATCAACGAACACCCGTTGTCACATTCGTAATGCTCGTTGTAGTAGAGACTTTGTAATCGCAGATACAACTATAGTAACGCCGTTGAACAATACTGGTGTCAGACACCTTCGAATAACGCTGGTACTCACACTTGCTCTGATAGTAACCCGTATAGTAATCTGAATAGAGAAATAGTATAGTGAATAGAATAGAGAATAGCGGTCCGTATACTAACAGAGGAAAGGTTAGAAATGCAGATCAATAGTCGTCGCCATAATTCACACACACACACACACACACACACATATACATATTTCCTCTATGGTCACGTGATCTACTTCAATAATCAAATCTATCTCTATCTAGGGGATTTATATTCAAACCCAAGTGTCGGCAGCGACACTTTATTCCTATATATATATATGGTGGACTCTCCCGTCGTATTCGACGTATTAGGGTCAAGTTGCTCAGTTCCTAGGAGTCGACAGCTCAGGCACCAGCACATATGATTTGATTATAGTAGTGAAGGCTGGTGACCAAACAACCCTCCGCAGGTTTTGAATTCAGAGTTGTCCTTCTCCTAGACTAGTTGCCATCCAAGGCTATAGAATCAAGTCTGTCCTTATATTTACTCATAGCTGGAGGGGGAAAAAAGAGGTTTAATACCTTTCCCAAGGGTATTAGCACTACTCAACCGGTATATATATATATATATATATATATATATATATATATAAAACATTGAGCAATCGTAAAAATAACAACAAAACGCAAATATGCTTAGACATGGCAAGTGGACCGAAAACAATCTCCTCCTCTAAATTAAATAAAGGCTTCAGTTCGAAATGGTGCTCCCGTTGATTTTCCCTTTGCTGTAAAGACCAATGAAGGATTAAGGATCGATATAAGAATAAACACTGCATGGTTACTGAAGTCTTCAAGCCATAAGCGATCTTCAGACCAAGTGTCTCTACTTCTAACCAAAGGGTAAGGAATAAATCGTCCGTTCACAGTTTTGTTTTTTTGTTTTTTTTAGTTTAGTAATAAAGCTTTAGGTCATTTATAGTAATAACATTTACTTGGCTTATTCCATTTATTATTCACACCTTATTTTACATATGTTCATTCGTTTTTTACGGCTTATCAACCCTTTGCAGGTTATTTAAAGCCAGCAAATATTTTTACATTGTAAGAATTTTTTTCGTTTTTTGAAGATAATAACGGTTTAGTGATACAAGTCTTTACTAATTAACCCGTAGACGGAGGAGAAGAGGTGGATTCATGCCTAATCAGAATTTGATAAACAAGAAAATATAAGGTAAATTCAAAGTCGGGGTTCAATTCTATACTGCAATCAATACATAAATTGACCCCTCACTTTGGGACCAAGTTAGTTTCTATACATTTATATTCCAGAGAATAGAAATAAATGCCCTTATAGCTAATCAGTATTTCATTGATTGATTGATTCGTGTTCCATGGCTTATCAACCTTTTGCAGGTTATTTAAAGGCAGAAAATATTTCTGGCTTGTAAGAATTTGCGGGCGGGGGAGATAATAATGGTTTAGTGCTACAAATCTTGCTAATTAATCCATAGCTGTGGGGAAGGAGGTGGCTGCATACGTTTCTCATGAGTATTTGCGTGTAAGGGAATATATCAGAACACGGCTCTCCGCATTACACCACCTGCACATCCCAGCTTAAAGCACCTGCTATTTCCAAGCAGTCATCTATCTAGGTATTATTCAGGCTAGACTTTGCCAATAATACATTTTGGAATGTACCAGCAATAAAAATCATGTCGGCATTAAATAAGCCATTGAGGTTGATATGCCGTAAAACAAACCAAACCAAACGGTTGTTAAATTCAAATATTCCTTTTTCAAGATTGTTTCTCAACCAAGACTAAAGAGACTAGTCTACCTTGCTATTTACGCTACAGTTTAGAAGAAATATTGTTCGTTTTTTCCCCCATAGACACTAGTCGAACGTGAACACATTACCTCAACGGGAAATTGAATACGTTTCACTAATTTCAAAACAACTCACTCAACTTCCGATATTGTAACCTGTACGTCCAGAAGCATATTCGCATAGCCAGAAGCATATTCGCATAGCCAGAAGCATATTCGCATAGCTAGGTCTTCTGTTCGTCAAATTAGTGAGATTGTATGCATCGCCATCTTGCAAGGCCTGTCACGTAGATTACGACAACTGGTATTTCCCAGCGATCGCTCATCTGAGTACTGAGCAGGCTCAACGTTGTTTAACGGCAATAATCAAACGAGAACCGACATTTCAACGTGATATTGCCGTTAGCAATTTTAAATCCGGCATTGATAAGATCATCCAGACCTACCTAACGATCCTTAACAGTTCTTTACTATTTGTATTTCTTGGATTATCAAGTTTTCCCTATGATTTCTTTCATCTTAATTTCCGTTGCTTTTTATCGCCGTAGCCAGATCATCATTCCATCATCGTTAGGAAGCAACATTGATCGAAAATAAGGAATACGCCTCTAACAAGACTCATTCACGGATCTTTAATTCGGTTTTTTTCCCGCTCATCTCTCTTGTGGATCACTCTTACAGCTGTCGGAGTTAACTCCTCCTTCAGTCCGTTAACCCTTTCACCAGGTGTCTCTCTTCCCTGGCTATAAATAGCCGCTGAAACTTCGCCTCTATCTCTTTTTTTCCGTCAGGCCTGCGCGCCGACACCTTGAGGTAAATCTCTTTTTCCTTCAGGATTTCAGCTATCAACCTCGAAATGTAGGCGCTAACAAAGGAATAGCGTGGAAACACGCTAAGCACATATAGAATATTCACAAACACTTCGTCCTTTGTACTGTTTCCCTGTATTGTAACTTGTTATT
Organism: Acanthosepion pharaonis; assembly: GCA_903632075.3. Taxonomy (NCBI): domain Eukaryota; kingdom Metazoa; phylum Mollusca; class Cephalopoda; order Sepiida; family Sepiidae; genus Acanthosepion; species Acanthosepion pharaonis. The sequence goes on from CAHIKZ030001016.1 coordinate 868,484, forward strand.
AATATATATTTGTATATACATATATTATCGGTCTTGTGTTTTGTTTGCTTTCTTTGCCTTCTTCTTTGGACTTAATCAAAGTCCAACCTTTTTATGTAGTTGGGCCCGGCGAGCAGGAGTATCTGAACCTTACTTGCGTTTCTTTTACGTCTGACTTCTATCAACAACATAACAGCCACGGCCCCTCTACACAGCTTTGTTCTTTCCAGCCAAGTTTGATCTTCAAAAATTTAAATGCAATGTCGTTTAATTATAGCAATGCTTTTAATCATAGCATTATCCCTAAAGGCTTAGCATATTCGGCGATTTGATGCGGCTGCGGGCAAGCCCACCTTCAAGTCATTAAGCAGAGAACTGCGAACGAGCTCAACACCGCCATATTTACCCGCCGCTGCTCGAGCTATGACGCATGTGTGTGCGCAACGCACATCCATTGGTCGAGAGTAATCCCCTCCCCACTCCCCCAGAACAAGTTGTAACAAGGGCTGATAAGCTGAAGAAAATGAATAAATCAATCAATATTGGATTAATTATTTTTTTTTTGAATAACAATGTTGTTTTTTTTTCCAGATGCAAGATCTACTATTTAACCCATAATTTGGAGAAGTAGATAGATCCAAACGGTATTGGCTCGGGAAAAGTGAATATGACGAAGCTGACTTGAATTCGAACTCCGCTCTCTGGCTTCTCATTCCGAGCCACAAAGCATTTTACTAGCCACACATTTGCTACGCGAACGGAGATACATAACGAGAATATAAAGGCAAGTATTCTATTTGCGTTTAGTCGCTAAACAAGCTCGACATGTTTCTAACACTATCAAAGAAGCATCACATGACTGAATGAATGAACGTGACGACAGTATTTACAATAGCCAGCTGCGCTTTGGACAGACATTTTTTTCTCCCTTTGTTTCCAGCGTTCTAATTCTGTATAACAAAAAGCAATGTACATGGAATTATTATATGACAATTACTGTAGTCGCTTTCAGAAATTCGCTTTTTATTATTCTTTATTCTTAACAGTTTTATGGAACAAAATACAAATGTTTTCACTGCCTTTCCCTATAGTATTTTATTGTAAAATCAATGGCATGCTGAAAAAAATGGTCTTTTTTTTTTTTTGAATCCCTTGCATATACTGTAGAAAATGTTTTCTTAATATACAGGGTGTCCGTAAAGTTCGTGTGCACTTTAAAAACAAATTATAACTTTATTTGTATTTGTGATAGAAATAATTTGTAAAAAGGATTAGAAAAAAGTAAATCTATATTTTTTAAGGTTTTATTGAAATTTTATTTAAGTTTCCACATGTCCTCCATCATTTGCAATACAAAGGGTAGTACGATTTTGAAGTTTATGGAAATCATTTGCCAACTGATTTTTACAGTAATGCCTGACATCACGTTAGTTATTTTAGCTATACTTAAAACTAGGTACATTAAAATTTAAAACATTTTTTACAGATTATTTCCATCGCAAATACAAATAAAGTTATAAATTTTTTAAAAGTGCACACAAACTTTACGGACACCCTGTATTAAAATAAGAATTTTTTTATGGAAGTGTATTATCCAGTAAGTGTATTCCCCCGTCACACACACACACACACACACACACACACACACACACACACACACACACACACACACACACAAGCACACAAAAGCGCACACAGGGTGTCCCAAAATAACGTATACACTCCTTGAGTCGTTATAACTTATTTAATTTATGTATTTTGACTTGTAAATAAGATTAATACAAGAGAAAGAATACACATTTAAAGAATTTGAGAGTAAAATATCCAAAAAAAAAGGAAAATTAACTTTAATAAGATAAAAGCTACTTGGGTTAATGGCAGAATGTTCATATAATGATGAGTTCACATCAAGTGCTCAAACTGGTTGCTGTTCTGTTCAATACACTTTTCATATCTTGAAGAAATAGACCTACAAACGTCGAGTATCATTTCCTCTGGTATTTGAGCACATTCTTCTTTCAGCAATTGTTTCAGGTTTCCTGCTGTAAACTTTTGTCTTTTAGAACCCCCCGACAAAAAGAAATCTAAGGGTGTCAAATCTGGTGATCTAGGGGGGTATTGAACTGTTCCTCTTCTTCCAATCCATCTGTTTTGCATATTTTCATCCATATAAGTTCTCACATCACGGTAATGTATTATTAACTATTAATATTTAAAGACTGTATACATTATTTTGGGACATTTTTTAAGTATTGCATTAATATTTAATGAAAAGTCCGATAATTATTTTAATATATTTTCGTTTATACGTTCTTTTTATAGATACAAATATTTAAATAAATGCTCTGTTCATAATAAACAGTATTAACAACATTTACCGACCTGAATATCCGAGAAATTTCATAGAAAATATATGTCCTCCGACAGGAATCGAACCTGTATCGTACACGGAACCGTCATATAGCCTATAAAATAATATATAAAAGCAGTAATTCGATCTTGCTAGCTAGACGCTTCCACTGTAGGTAAATGGTACAGCATGTCAGGCGATAATGCGGTTCCGTATAGGATACAGATTCCTGTTGTATATTCTATGAAAATTTCTCGGTCTGTTTATGATTTTATTTATATTTATATTTATATATATATATATATATATATATAGGCGCATCCAGATATGTTATCTATTGTCTTCTTGATTAATCTTCTAACGTTCTCGTTTTTCAATAATCTGTCTCTCTCTTTTTTTTATTCTTTCACACTCAGTAACTCCTCGTGTCTTAGCAGCTATGCTGCCTTGCATGAGGTGAAATGATTAAAAAACAATGAACAAAAAAATTGCATTGAAACTGACAGTCACAATGCAGTGTTAATTCTTATATCCACACTGTTTCTTTCTTTAAATATATATGTGTTTCCCCTATTTATGTAGGAAGAGTGCCCAATATTGGAGATAAAGCATTTGTAGATATTAACTATCTCTCTCTTTCTCTCTCTCTCTCTCTCTCTCTCTCTCTCTCTATATATATATATATATATATATATATATATATATATATATATGTGTGTGTGTGTGTGTGTGTGCAAAATATATAAATGATAATAATTTTCAGTCAACACCTGACGATTGTGTTGTGCATGAAGCTCAAAGTTGTGCCACGTGTGAGGAAAACAATATATATTCATTACTGACTAGCTTAAAAGCCGCCCTATCGGGTGGCAATTAAGCTAGCTCCTACGGCGGGTTCTTGATTGAGCTTTTAGCTTGTTCAGGAGTTTGAGAGTCCCTAAGTCTTTGCATATTCTCAGCATTGGAGGCTCTCCTGGCTGCCGTTTAATTTGGGTTTTCATTTGCACGGGACTTTCTTTCCCTCGCTGCAGCCTTGGCTCTTTTGATTGCAATTTGGTCTTCTGCTGGTGGATATTTCTTTTGCATACTGCATACTGCTGCCATATGCAATAGGCAACAATAAACTACAGAAGAACTCAAAATTGATCGCTGCATTTAAGTATTGCATTAATATTTATGCTTATCTTTTAGAAGTTCAATGATGATTCTTCTGTCGCCACTAAATTTAAAGACAATTTGATGTACGTAGGTCCTTACTTTCCGTACAAACGATTATTTTTATTTCAGGGGTGACTTTCGCTGGATTTCGCAATTAATTTCGGTTATTCCCAAATTTATTTCCAAGTTATGAAAATTGTTACCGTACAAAAAAATTCGTCGCCAAAAATCACGTAAAAAATCGTCGAAAACAATAGCAGTAATGAAACCTTGGGAATAAAAAATTCCAGGTTTTTAATTTGGTCACGGAATCGGCCTCACCCCAAAATGATATAGTATGTTGGGTTACGGCATCTAGGAATAAAGTTGAAAGAATCTGACACACTGACATTCACATCTATCTATCTATCTATCTATCTATCTATCTATCTATCTATCTATCTATCTATCTATCTATCTATCTAATCTATCTGTCTCTTTCTCTCTCTCTCTCTCTCTCTCTCTCTCTCTCTCTCTATATATATATATATATATATATATATAATTAAACCCAAAGAGCCAGATAAACCTACCAAGGAACTGACATTCACATCTATCTATCTATCTCTATCATATCTATCTATCTATCTATCTATCTATCTATCTATCTATCTATCTATCTATCTCTGTCTCTCTCTCTCTCTATATATATATATATATATATATATATATATATATATAATTAAAACCAAAGAGCCAGATAAACCGACCAAGGGAATACAATATACAGTCTTCCCTGACGATCCGTGTAGATGAAACCTTGTAGTTTTATCTGGCTCTTTTAGGTTTAATTAGGTTTGGTTTACTTAGCTTTCGGACGAGTATAATTTCTTATATTTATAAGATTATTACTATTATATATATATATATATATATATATATATATATATATATATATATATATATATATATATATATATATATATATATATATATATAGTCCTTTGCTGGCGAGACTGTGGACAAAAACCAACAGAAAATCACTCAACTATATTTCCCAAAGAAGTCGTTTCAATCATAGATAATAAAGAAATAGAACGTGTGGAGAGCTATGATCGCCTACGTTCTCAGGGGATTTAGCATTTCAAAATAATATTGAAATAATGGGTGACCCATTTAACTTTGATATTTTTCAATCATTTCAGTGATATTTGATTGATTCTTTTTTTTCGCTGGAGGTTTGGTGGAGTAATGGTTTGCCACTTGGATTGGGGAATCGAAGATCCGAGTTCAATTTCAAGTTGGGTCGTATTCACTTAAATGATTCATAATTTACACAAAGGATATATTATGTATCCATCAGCTGTCTCTTTCCTTCCCCCCAGAGGTGGATAAATAGCAAGGCAGACTGTATCCTATAGTTCTTGGTGGCAACCAGATTAGGAGAATGAAAACTGAATTCAAACCAGCTTAGAGAGGGTTGAGCTCCGTCAGCCTGTCTTGCCCAAGATGCACCACTGTTACTCGGCTGCAATACGTGTGGAGTCTCTACCACCCTAATGGCCTACGAGTATTTCCTTCTTTTTTTTTTATTACTTTCACGGGTTACGGGTATTTTTTCTTCTTCTTTTTTCTTCTTTTTTACTTTCTTTTTTCTTCTTTTTTTTCTTTTTTTCTTCTTTTCTTCTTTTTTCTTCTTTTTCTTCTTTTTTTCCTTTTTTTCTTTCTTATATCATTCTGATTTCTGTTCAAGAACTTTACACAATTTCTTTTGTAGTACCAAAAAAGATAAGCAGAAATTGTATACTTAATGTAGGCAAGTTAATATATTTCGAAAAAAACGACTATGAATGCAATTGGAATTTTGCTATTCAATATACTATGACAAAAAAAATCAACGTTTTTCAAATGCTTGTACGTTATTATATAATGATGCATTGACATGCACAATAGAAAAAATACTGTGGATAAGTAAATTAAGGAGGAAACGTTTAAGTATAAAATATTTCATTGTCTATGTTGTAAATGATATTTTATTGTGGGGACATAAAGTGTCAGGTTTTTGCTCAAAATTCATTGTTTATTACTTTTGAGAAATTATTATTTTTGAAGTTTTGTTTTCTTGATTTAATTGCTTGAAAAATATTACTGGCTTTGTACTGATTGGTCAAGAGTCTTGTCGTTGGCGCCAATTTGTCTACGTTTTCTTTTCTTTCGTTTTGATTCCATTATTTTTTTAAAAGAAATTTTGGGAAGTTTCTAAAATTTTAAAATGATTTGAGTTTTCCAATAAAGAGTAAAATATGAATAACTAAAGTGAAAGAAAAAATCAAGTTAAAAGTTAACGATATATTTTAATAAAATACGTTTATATGAAAATGTGTTATTAATTATTTTTTTACAAAGTTATTTATTACAAATAATTTGTTAACGGAATGTATTAATGAGGGCAGTTTAACTCGACGGATTAAACATTATTTACTAAAGAAATTAATTTACTAAAATCGAAGCAAATTGCACTAAAATAAATTAAAAGGAAGAGACATTGAAAATAATTAGTTAAAATAATTAGATTAGAAATTAATTAAAAGTGCAGTGAATAAAATAATTCAAGTGAAAATTAATTTTCATTTGAAGCGCTTTCATTATAATTTAATGCCAGCCAGAAATATTTTAAATATTTTTAATATTTAATTATTTTAATTAACATTTTACTTTTTGTTACTTTTTATCATAAATTTTAGTTTAGCAGTTTCAACATTTACTCTATGATCGTTCAAAAGTACAATGGTTCAGAAAAACGCAATAAAAAAACTAACGGCAAAATTTGAAAAAGTGTCCCTTATTCTTAAGAAATTTTAGTAGCATTGTATTTTTAAGGTAGAAATCATGAGTTTTTATTTTTTCCGGCAAAATGCACAGGCAATGCATTTTCATAGTAAAAGTCGTTTGCAATGTATTTTTATAGCAAAATCATTAGTAGTGCATTTTTATAGTAAAAATTATTTGCAATGCATTTTTATAGTAAAAATTATTTGCAATGCATTTTTA
>CAHIKZ030001016.1:880000-957500 GCA_903632075.3 Acanthosepion pharaonis
CTTCGTGAAAGGAGGAAGGATTTGATCCAGCTTAGAACTTTGCCAGGAATAACCACTTGAATAGAAATCACCAACTTCAAGAACCAAAAATTTAACCCACTAGTCTTGTGTTTCTGAAGTATTTGGGATATATATTATGATTACCTAAAGTTCTTAGTTTATTTATGGAGTTTGTAGGTAATATAATGAGCCTATATACATTAATTATTTAGAAATATAGAGTTACTCATATGAAATAATGGTATTTTAGATTTTTGTGTTATCGTTGACATTTTCTTGATTGCTTTTAATTTTAACATTGTTGCATTATATTTAGGAATTAGATATGAAACAAGTACGAGAATTAAGAATTTAAATATATATATATATCTGTGTGCGTGTGTGTGTGTCCATAAAATTTTTAACTTTATTTGTATTTGCGATAGAAATAATCTGTAAAAATGTTATAAAGTTTAATGTACCTAGTTTTAAGTATAGCTAAAATAACGAATGTGATTTCAGGCATTACTGTAAATCAGTTGGCAAATGTTTTCCGTGAACTGCAAAATCGTTTTACGCTTTTTATTGCTAACGATGGAGGACATGTGGAAACTTAAATAAAATATTAATAAAACCTTACAAAATATGGATTTACTTCTTTCTAATCGTTTTTTTACAAATTATTTCTATCGCAAATACAAATAAAGTTATAATTTTTTTAAAGTGCACATGAACTTATGGACACCCTGTATATATATATATATATATATATATATATATATATATATATATATATATATATATATATATATATATTACAACGAATCATTCATACAAAAAGTAAATTAGTAAGATTAATGATATAAAATGGCGAAATCCATTCGCTAACTAAATTTTAAAGATGCATTAACCTACTAATCACTCTATGAATGTTATGATACTTGTTTGTTTTTTTAAAACTGTATTAGGCCTCCCTTAAATACACAAGTATTTTCGACTGTACATTCACTCATCTTCAGGCATAGAAATTATTTTGTTTTTGGTAAAATTCAGGTAGCATCCGAGACGAAAAAATATAATTTTTGAAATGTGTTATTGATAACGGATACAAACTTTTGGAGCGTGCAGTTTCAACGCTAAGGTTCATTTTCTTTTTCTTTTTTGGAAAATTTAAGTGAGTGCGTTTTTTACTAATATGACAATTTGAAATTTTTTGTTGTTGTTGTAGGAGTTATAATTCAGCGTGGCATGAACAAATAGTTCAATAAGTAGACTCTCAATTGTTATCCCGAAACATATATATATATATATATATATATATTAAGCATTTCATCCCAAGGAAGGCGAGAGTTCCACTAGCACGTAAGGGGTTACAGAGAGTGAGAGCAAGAGTAAAGAGGCGTGTTTGAGGAAAGGATATATATATATATATATATATATATATATATATTATCACATTTGTGGTTAAATGTTCCACATTGTGATAATAGAAGATCTGCTAAGGTAAGTGGTAGAGGAAATGTTAAGAGAACATGGACTCAGATTTAATGTGGATGATCTAGCTACTAAATAAACACTTACACACTTACACACACACACACATATATACATATATGAAGAAATATACTGTTAATATGTGCTATATTTATGGGTTAAAGTGCTCAATATCAGAGACAGAGCGTGTGTAAATATAAAAGTGAACATAATTAGAGGCGACAGTTAGACGCAATCGTCAGGCCATCATGAAACAGCCTGTCGCCTCTAAGTGTTGACTTCAATAATTACTTTTATATACATATATATATATATATATATATATATATATATGATTAATGTACATATGGTGAGAAACGTTTCTTTTAAACCTCTTTCATCGAATATGACGGACAAAGATTAACTTTTTATTTAATTTTTTCAGCATTCTTACATTTTTCCGTTTGTTGTGAGTGAGGGAGCATAAAAACTGTCCATACTGTTTATTGTCCCAAGCGCTTTCGGCCACTCCCCTAGCTCTTTTCAATGGGGTTAATTTTGGTGTTGTTAGTTTCTCTTCATATTTTAACTATTTGATATGTATATTTTCTGTGGTTTCGAATACTAATAGAAGAGTTTATTCCGAGCCTTCACGTGTTGAGCGCAAATGGAATTCGAATGAGCACTTTTCTATTTTTTAAAAACTTTCACCACACCACTCCCATTGTTAAACAACGTGATGTTGATAATAGGAGAGTGTTGTTTACTATACAAGGCCTCTCTTATATCGAGATGTTTTCGGTAATTTCATTTACATAGAAATTTCGTGTTCTTTCTAGAAAGAAATTCGGATTACCAACACACAAACAGAGAATGTCTCATATCGAGAATATTTCACATTGAACATGAAGAAAAATTAATTATTTTTAATAATATGTAGAAATCTCCACTTTTACTTGAAGACGGTCGCGAGACCAGAAACACGTGTCGTAAAATTATGTAAAACAAAGCATAATATTTTTTCTAAATAAATCCACATTACAACTAAAAAACGTTTGCGGCACCTCTCTTCTTTTTTTTATATATATATATATATATATATATATATATATATATATATATAAAACCAACACTTAATAATATTAACTATGAACATGGAAGACAATATCTTGACCATTTTTTGAAAAAATGAAAACACTATATTAAAATATATACAACAAATTATTTCTTATTTAACAGTTAAAATATTTAATCCTTGAAAATGTCTAAATGTATAGCCGAAAGCGCTAGGAAAAATTAATATTGGGAAATATTTGGAAATCGTATAAAAAACTAAATAAAAGCACCTTGTCTGTCGTATTCCATGAAAGAAGGATTGCTGTCTAAATATATACACACACACACATATATATATATATACCGTTAATTCGTTATTTTTATAGATACACTTTAATTTATTTAAGTAAATGCACTGTTTTTAATTAAACAGTATTAATTACATTTACCGACTTGAATGTTCGAGAAATTTCATACAAAATATGCTTTCTCCGACAGGAATCGAACATGTATTCTTATACGGGGTTCTTGATAAGCTCCAGAGGCGGATATGCAATATAATTGGCCCTGCTCTGGCATCTCGTCTACAGTCGCTCTCTCACAGACACGCCGTCACCTCCTTCTCTCTGTTCTACAAATACTTTCATGGCAATTGCTCCCGAGGAGCTGCATTCGCTGGTTCCCAGACTTCATGAGTTCAAGCGCCCTACGATGCTGGCATCCCGCTCTCACCCTTTCACTGTCGAAACTACTAAATGTAGCCGTCTCTTCTACTCCAATAGCTTCATGTCTCGCACCTCTCGCCTGTGGAACTCCCTTCCCTATTCCAGTTTCCCTGAGAGCTATAATCTCCAGCTATTCAAATGTAATGTCAATCGATATCTCCAGTTGTCTTGATCTATCCACTATCCTTCTCCTCATCCTTTCTTCTATCACTCCTATCTGATCTTGCTCCAAATCTTCTGTAACACCTTGCATCCTAGTGGCTTCCCGCCTTGCTCGGGGTGAAACGCTTAAAAAAAAATAAAATAAAAAATACCTATACCGTGATTTGATTTGATGCTACACAGAAACGTTTGTTTATAAACACACAATCTTCGACGATTTTTCTCAATTGAACATATCTATATATCATATGATCGATCATAGCATAGTATAAGCAGAAAATATATTAAATAATTGTCGTACTTAATCCATTTCAATATATATGTGTGTGTGTGTGTGTGTGTGCGCGCGCGTTAAGTTAATACCTCTACTCGGTTGATGTAAAAAAAAAAAAACCGGATAACACAATTTCCCAAAAATAATATATTAAAACAAATAGGTATCTGGGAGAAAAAATTGTAAAAAAAAAAAAAAGAAGAAAATGTCTAAAATATCCGAGTATGTCGGAAAAAATCGTCCAGTGCCGTAATTTCTAGTTCAAAGAAAAAAAACAATCGAGTAAATAAGACCGATTTTATATATATATATATATATATATATATATATATATATATATATATATATATATATATATATATATATATATACACACACACACACATATATATATATACTTTGGAAAATTTATGACGGTATTTCCTGCTAATCTGAGAAGGATTACTGTAATTTGGAAAAGTCGATCAATAAAAGTAATCGACACAAAATGTCTGTCGTCTTTAATAACATTTGCCTTATATATATACATATATGTGTGTGTGTGTGTGTGTGTATGTGTGTGTGTGTGCATTCACTCTTTCAAATGGAAAGTTTTTCTAACTATTTAATACAGAAAAATGCTACATATACACACACATACACATTTCTATACAGTTATGTCTTCTCACATCTAACTCGCTATCTGGCTGCACATATGCGCATGCGTGATTGTTTAAGTACATTTTGCATAATAAGAAGCCGAACAGTTCATTATCATGAGAATGCAACCATCTGTTTCTGCTTAAATTCAATCATTATTTTTTATGTGGTCGATCGATGTCAGCAAGCAGCAGTTTCTCTCTAAAGGTAGAATGCTCATTGCGTAAAGCAGCAGCAACAGCAGCAATCGAAAGCCCCCCACCACCACCACCACCACCGTCTCCTCTCAACTCCCTCCCCCGCTGAGATTGGAATTCCACTATTGGTACTTTTGTAGGTCAATCGACCCACTTATAAAAGAAAAAAAATGCGTGTCGGGGGACTGAGAACAAGAGAGAAATTAAAGAGAACGTAAAAGAGAGAAAAATATGATGAAAAGAAAGAAAGAAGCCCTAAAGAAAAATGAAAGAAAGACGTAAAGAAAAGTGGAGGACAAAGAAAGAAAGAAAGAAAGAAAGAAGACGAGAAAAGAATGAAAAAAAAATAAAATAACAGAAAGGAAAAGCACGGCAGAAGAAAATGACCGAAAAGAAGGACGGAAATATGAAAAGAAAGTGACAAACAAAAAAGAGAAAGACAAAAGAAAGAAAAGGAAAAAAGAAAGAAGAAAATAAAAAGAAAACAAGAAAGAAAGAAAAAACAAGAAAGAAAAAGAACAAAGAAAGTAAATGAAAGTGATCGATAGAAAGAAAAACACAAAAAGAAAGAAAGAAAAGAATGAAAGAAAAGAAAAAAGAAATAAAAAAGAGAAGAAATAGAAAGAAAGGACACGAGAAAAGAATGAATAAGTTAAAAGAACAGAAAGGAAAAGAAAGAAAGACATATAGAAAAGAACGAACAAGAAAGAAAAAGAAGAAAAAATGTTAATGAAAGTGATAGAAAGAAAGAAAAAGAAAGAAAAAAGAAATAGAAGAAAAGAAAGAAGAGAAGAAAAGAATTAATAAATGAAAAGAACAGAAAGAAAAAGCAAGAAGAAGGAAAGGGGAGGAAAAGAGAGGAATATAGGAAGAATAAGAAAGAAAGAAAAAATAATACAGAAAGAAGAAAGTACGTGAAAGTGATCGAAAGAAAGAAAGAAAAGAAAGAATATAATACAGAAAGAAAGAAAGAAAGAAAGAAAGAAAGAAAGAAAGAAAGAAAGAAAGAAAGAAAGAAAGAAAGAAGAAAGAAAGAAAATAATACAGAAAGAAAGAAGAAAGAAAGTACATAAAAGTTATGGAAAGAAAGAAAGAAAGAAAGAAAGAAAGAAAGAAAGAAAGAAAGAAAGAAAGAAATAATAAAGAAAGAAAGAAAGAAAGAAAGAAAGAAAGAAAGAAAGAAAGAAAGAAAGAAAGAAAGAAATAATACAGAAAGAAAGAAAGAAAGAAAGAAAGAAAGAAAGAAAGAAAGAAAGAAAGAAATACAGAAAGAAAGAAATAAAGAAAGAAAGAAAGAAAGAAAGAAAGAAAGAAAGAAAGAAAGAAAGAAAATAATACAGAAAGAAAGAAAGAAAGAAAGAAGAAAGAAAGTACATAAAAGTTATGGAAAGAAAGAAAGAAAGAAAGAAAGAAATAAAGAAAGAAAGAAAATAATACAGAAAGAAAGAAAGAAGAAAGAAAGTACATAAAAGTTATCGAAAGAAAAAATAAAGAAATGATACAGAAAGAAAAAAGAAAGAAATAAAGGAAGAAAAAAATAATGAAAGAATGAAGAAAGAAAGAAAGTACATGAAAGTTATCGAAATAAATAAGGAAAGAAAGAAAGAAAGGAAGAAAGAAAATAATACAGAAAGAAAGAAGAAAGAAAGAAAGTACATAAAAGTTATCGAAAGAAAGAAATAAGGAAATGACACAGAAAGAAAGAAAAAAGAAAGAAAGAAAGAAAGAAAATACATGAAAGTTATCGAAATAAATAAAGAAAGAAAGAAAGAAATAAAATAGTGTAGAAAGGAGAAAGAAAAGTAAAGCAAGTAAGAATAAACATATTAGAGAAAAGATTAAATAAAAGAAGAAAAAAAAAAAGAAAAAAATGAAAATCGGATAAAAGAAAATGGAAAATCTGAAAGTATTTAAGAAAATACATGAGAGCAAATGATGACTTGATGATTTTCTTGTAATTTTCTCAGGCCATTCGTCGATTTTGCATTTAGCGATCATCTCATGGCGAAAGATTAAACACCAAGTTTCAATCCGCAATGATCGATCGCCTTAGGCGCCTTAGTTTCACGTTATGGTTATCAGTTTTATCATTTTCAGTGAGTTCAATCCTCATTGGGGATACTTGTTAGTAACCTTATGTCCAAATTAAAACAAGACTTCTTCGACTCGCTTTTAACCGGATTATTCTTTTTCTCATTCTTTTTTTTTTCCCCTGATACTTTCCTGTTTCCCTCAACGTTTTTTTTCAGGTCTCTTCTTTTACTTCCTCTTTCCCTTCGATTTTCTTTTCCCTCTTTACGATCATTCTCCTTTTCTTTCTCTTTCTTCTCCCTATCACTTCTTTCTACTTTCAATTCTCCTATTCTTTTTTCCTCAGTCCTCTTCTTTTTCGATTTCATTCCTCTTACCCATCCTTTTGCTTCTCCAACACCTCCCCACATTTCCTATTTCTCCTAATCTTCCTTTCACCAATTCTCCTCTCTTTCTTTTTCCGATTTTTCTCTCCTCTTACTACTACTCTCAATTATTCTCCTCCTATTCCCCTTTATTGATCTCACCCACGTCGAATTCCTCTTTCCATTCTTTGTCTTCCTACCTCTACTACTCTTAATTCTTCTTCTACTCTCTCTTCCTTTCGCTGTGGTCCCCTTCCTCTTTCCGATCTTTATCTTCCTCCCCCTACTTTATTCATCCCCACTTCTACCTCTTTCTTTCTCTTTCCCTTCATTTCGTACTCTTCCCTTTCCTCTCCGACTTTTATCTTTCTCCTACTACTGATTTTAATTTTTCTCCTCCTCTTCCTCTTTTCTCTCTCTCTTCCTTTCGTTGTCGCCCCCTTCTTCTTTCCGATCTTTATCTTCTTCCTCTTACTTATCTTAATTTCTCCCCCTCCCTCTTTGTTTCATCTTCTCTTCCTTTCGTTCCCTCCCCTTTCCTCTTTCCGATCTTTATCTTCCTCCTCCCACTTATCCTAATTTCTCTCACCCTCTTCCTTTTACTTTTTCCAGTTCTGCTCCACTCTCTCTTTCTGACTCCTATTTCTTCTACCAACTCTCTTCCACTTCTTCTTTCTGGTTTTTCCTCCTCCCTCTACTACTTCTTTCCTCCTCTTCCTCTTTCTTCCTACAGTTCTATTCCCCCTGTGATCTTCCTCTCCCTCCTACTACTACTATCATTTCTTCTCTTCCTCTTCCTCCCCTCTCTCCTTACACCGAATACTATTTTAATCTCAAAGACATGACTGACATGATGCGCCTGTTATACATGTGGTCTTGCCCGCATCTCACATGTCTTTAGTGCAATAGAACAGAATATTTCCCTTTATTTTTTTGTGACATGCACATCCCCAAAGCCAAGCGCAAAGACAGCTAGCTTTTAGTTGCTTTTATCAACTCTCGTTTGCTTTTATTCAGCAGGCAAATGAAAGAAAAAAAAATGGGGAAAAAAAGCAGACTATAGCGCTGAACGTAAATCTCGCGTGAATTACTTTGGCAGCGTTTTCCGCTCAACCAATATCTGTAAGATGGAGCTGAGAACGCAACGAAGGAACTTCGCTATTTATTGAATTTGTTTGATTGTCGTGTACATCGCGTGGCCTGGAGCAGTCGTCCGGCATTTTTAGTGCGGTGGTGGTGGTAGTGATGGCGGAGGTGTTGGTGGTGGAAGTGTAGAAGAAGAGGAAATAGAGAGAAGATTTTGATGTGGGACACTAGAAAGTGGGGACGGTCTTGTTTCAGTTTTTCTATTGTCTTTAGCCCAAAAGTAGAACGTCGTTTGGAAAGCATATATATATATATATATATATATATATATATATATATTTTAATAAAATCTAAATCTCTGTAGTCAACGCGAACTTGACTCGTGTCTGTTTTTAAGACCGATTCTTTTAAGATCCTCGGACTGATTCGAAAAATGCCGTTTTTACAATCGGAATTTCCAGAAACCATTGAACGAATGCGATTTTAACGGAGATGGAAGCATCGATCGATCAAAAGTTAATCTCATATGCGATATCGAAATGCAGATAATCCATAAAAAAAGCGCACATTTTTATGTGAACTTTTTCCTTCACAAGATAAAAGCCTCTTTCACATTTAAAAGCTGTCACGTTATAAAGTTTTTAGTAGAGCAGAGGATTCAATGATTACAGTTTTTAGGTAGAGTACTTGAATAATATATAAAGAATTTTTTTAAGTGTAGTTCAGATACAGCACAAGGCCGAAAGAATAGAGCACCTAGTGAGGATCGAACTCATTACTCAGTCGTAAATGATCTAGCGAGACAAGTTTGCTTATCATTACACTACGCAGAAGTGCCCAGACGTGGATTTTATATGCATATGATATCTTTTAAAGAATATAATAGATTTATCTTAACATGATGAGCTGGATATATGCGAAACTGAAAATTGGAAACTAAGTCTTTTGAACATCTCTTTTTCCCCATTTCTTTCTTTCTCTTTCTCTCTTTCTCTCGCTCTCTCTCTCTCTCTCTTTCTCTTTCTCTCTCTCTCTCTCTCTCTCTCTCGCTGTATATATATCTTCAGTCAGATTATCTTTTGGAAAGCTTCATATCTGCTCAGTTACGTATCCGAAATGGAAACAAAGCAATTTCTAAATAATTAATGGATTTATTTGTAATATAGGGTGACCCAAAAAAACGGGAATTTTTGAAGTGCGTATTGCCAGACATGAGCAAGTGGCAACACTGCAAGATAGTGACCCTGAGCAAGTAAACATTTCGCCATTTAGAATTCAAGATGAAATTCACAGTATCCCAGTTGAGATGTTGCAGCAGGCAATGAGGAATCTCAACAGCAGATTTCAAGAATGCATTCGTACAGGAGGACGCCATTTACAGGACGTAATTTAAAAAAAAATGAAAATTCCATCATTGTTTCTTAAATGGCATATTTTAAGGTTTCAATTTACTATGAATAAAATATTTTTTCTTCCATCACTCTTGGTTTTATTGGATTGTTAAAAAGTTCCCGTTTTTTTGGGTCACCCTGTACAATTTTTCTAACGTTATTGTACTGGAAAATTCAGCTTAAAACAGACGCCTCAATTTTATTTGTTAAACATTCAAGAAAAACTTAGTAAAGAAAATTCGTTCCTTGGCCTGGGTCGCATCAGGAAAACCACCATTTGATCCGACATACTTTTCCGCTCAGGCACGAAGAACGTCCCAGCAAGCAAAGTTCTATTTTTCCCTTTCTAAGCCTAGCACATCCTCTATCCCCAGAGTATTTTATCGAAAGTTTCATATCTGCTTAGTTTCGTATCCGAAAAGTAAACAAAGCAATTTCTAAAGAAATGATGGATCTTTAATTTTTAATTCGACAGTTTTATTCTTTCAAACGTTATTATATTGGATACTTCACACACAAAAACACACATACAGACACACACACATATCTCGTCCTGGGTAAGACGATAAACTACATCCAACAGCAAGGCCTTTGATCAGGTGGTTTTGATGATCGTCGAACCACTTCTTAATTGCTGTTGTTCCCAGATCCTGCATGACCCGGGGTGGTAGCAACTGTTAGGGTCCCAGCTATGGGCAAATAGTTAACCCCCAAACTGGGGTCAAATATTCTAAATTATAAAACTAGGTTTTAATACTAAGAACATTTTTTTTACCAACAATACATTTTTGAAGTAAAAAATATTACCGGCAATACATTTTTTTGAAAAAAGAAATATTACCAGCAATCAGTTATGTACCATGCGTAATACACTCTTAGGCGATCATGTATCTTTCGATAGGTACCAGCAATACATGTTTGAAAAAAAGAAAAATTACAAGTAATACATTTTTGGAAAAAAAATTACATGCTATACATTTTTGAAAAAAAAAAAAACATTTTTTGAAAAAATCTCGTCGGCATTAAATAACCCATTGAGGTTGATATACCGTAAAACAAACAAATTAAACCACACACAGATATATATATATATATATATATATATATATATATATATATATATATATATATATATATATACATAAGATTAAAACAATATATATATATATAATTTGTTTGAAACTTATGTGTGCGTATATATATATATATATATATATATATATATATATATATATATATATATTATAAATTAATTGATTTAAAAATATGTTTTTTCCACTACACAGTTCTAACCATGTTTTCAAAAATGGAAGCTAAAAGCCACGAATTTAATTTTGCAATTAAATTAAAGACATTAGTTCCATTTCATCCTCAAGAAAAATTCTTGAGGATGAAATGGAACTAATGCTTTTAATTTAATTGCAAAATTAAATTCTTGGCTTTTAGCTTCCATTTTTAAACATGGTTAGAACTGTAATGTGGAAAACATATTTTAAATCAATTAATTTATAATATTAATGCTCTGTAAATTTATATTGAGCACTATCTTGTAAAAATAAAATACCTATAAGAATACCGGATTATATATCTTACTGTTCTTTTTTTTTTTATTATATATATATATATATATATATATATATATATATATATATATATATATATATATATATATATATATAAGGAAAAACGATTCTAAAGTAAGGCGCTTAAATATTGAGGAGTTTATTCAGTAGCTGAAGTTTTAAACATTAATTAAAAAGTAACGAGTTTAAAGAAATGACAAGCACTGTCCCATCGCATGTCATAGATTTTGAATTAATGACTGTAATGATTTCAGACAAATGACACACCACTGTTCAATAGCTTTGTCATAGATGGCGAATTAATAGCAGTAATAATTTTAGGCTAATGAAACAGCCCTGTTCAATAACATTTTCATAAAAAAATGAAGAACTGTAACACCCATGACTCCCTATAGCTAGGTTCGTACCCGCACCTACACACATATCTCTCTATATATATGTGCGTATATATATATATATATATATATATATATATATATATATATATATATATATATATATATATGTTTGTGTGTGAGCGTGTGCTGTCAGTTTTTTCGCCAGTCTAAGCTACGCAAAGCAAATGTATAGCCAGTGCTCACTTAACGACTTAATTGTTTAACGACCTCCCGGATTTACGACTAGCTATAAAAACCCCATAAAATAGTCGCCATTGTACGTTTCTTTCCGTTCGAGTCGAAGTAATGTAGAGAATAGAGATCTAGTTTTCGAATTTGTTCATTACATTTACTCTTCAGTAGACAAATGCAGAGTATAGATATTTATACGTAAATTAAAAATGATATAAATGCTGAGAAAATGACATTGAATCTATCAGAAGCTGTTTGACACAAAGCCATTACACGGTAATGTGCCTGAAATAGCGGGCCAGGTAGAATATCTTACCTAGCGACCAGGTAGGTTAACGATTAGTTCGTGAAGTTATGAAAGCTTTCACACACACAGGCACACACACACACATATTATAATAATACTATTTTTATAATAATATCAAAAATCGCAACTCAGCATTTCATGCGGGAACGCAATCATCATGCGGAGGGAATATGAAACCAATAACAATAATCAATATCGAATTATACTATGAATAATATTATTACATATAATATAATATTATTATAATATTAATAATATTATTATATATTGTATAATATTATTATAATATTAATAATTTTATTATATATTATTATACTATTAATAATATTATTGTATATTATATAATATTAATTTATATTATATAATATTATTATATAGTAAATTTAGGCTATGACAAATTTGGCATTGAGCCCTCAATTTATTTTGATATTTAAGCTTTTAAGCATTTAGCTTATTTTAACTGTTAGATTATATTTTTAGTATTTGTTAGTATATATATATATATATATATATATATATATATATATATATATACATGCACATCAGATCAGATCAAAAGATTCCCCATCAAATGTTACAAGTTCGATTTCCATCGGAGAAGCAATTATTTTCTACGAAATTTCTCAAACATTCATGCCGGCAAATGTAATCAATACAGTTTAATTAAAAAAAAGAAATTAATTAAATAAATTATATTTATAAAAATAACGCATAAACAGAAAATATGTTCAAATAACTGTCGGACAATACATTTCATAATATATATATATATATATATATATATATATATATATATATATATGGCTTAAAGGTATGCTATATTTATGCGTAAAATGCCCAGTGATAGAGTGTATGTAAATATAAATATGAAAGTGGACACTGAAGTCAACACCTTGTCGCAACAGTCTGTTTCAGCCAATCTTTCATGCAATCTTTATATATATATATATATATATATATATATATATATATATATATATGTATCATTGAATAATATAGACATAATGTGTCTACTTATTTTATACTGATCCTTTCCAGTTGTCTAACCAGTTTCTTGATGAAATTCTTCAAGGAAGGCGGTGTAGTATTTTTTTTATCCAAGTACATTCGACCTTTTCTAAGATCATCATCAGGGCTAAATTACAATTGTGATAAAGTTTACAACAGGAAAATAATAAACAAAAACTTCAAATTTTCGAGGCCCCCTATATCATAATGAACCAATGAACACTTAACAAATTTTTTACAAATATAGCAACAATGTATTAAAGTGCATATAACATTTAATGTCATTTTACATTTCTATCAATTTCCGGTCACGTTTTTAAAAATCATTGTCACAATGCAATGCAGATTTTTATCGCGGTTACAAGAAGTTTTTCTTTGTAACTTGCATTCATTTCTTTATAATTACCTTAATTTGCAATGTATAATACGCCTTCATCCATAATACGCACGCCTAAAATTGTACTGAAAGTGTGGGGAAAATGCTTCTACTCATGCCTAATACGCACTCCTTGTTTGGTAATCAAACCTTATAAATTGTACCTCTCCAATTTCATTACAGCCAGCGTTTCCTACTCTTATTTAAAAAATGGTTTTAAATATAGAATAATATTATTTTAATTTAGTTTTATAATAATTCTTATTTTATATTTGTAAATATTGTTAGGTACAAATGATTGTATTTGACATCCTTATGGGGTCGCAATCGCCGAATTTTTGTGTCAGATTGTCGTATGTTTGTGGTGAGTAGTCATTTCGCAACTGAAATCGACCTATGAAACGGCAATTTTTAAAAGATTTTTTGTAGCTGGGCATAATACGCACCCCTAATTTTGCTTAATACTTTTAGAAAAACAATGCGTACTATACATGGGGAATGACGGTACATTTTTTCAGAAGGATTTTAGA
Organism: Acanthosepion pharaonis; assembly: GCA_903632075.3. Taxonomy (NCBI): domain Eukaryota; kingdom Metazoa; phylum Mollusca; class Cephalopoda; order Sepiida; family Sepiidae; genus Acanthosepion; species Acanthosepion pharaonis. The sequence continues at coordinate 893,752 of CAHIKZ030001016.1, forward strand.
ATTACATTCGTAATTTATGCTTAAAATGTTGGCGAATAAAATTCTCTTATTTCCATCATTCTAGCGTTAAATTGTATATTACTCATCGTGAATTTATATATTATTATATATTATATATTGTATATTACTCCTCGTGAAGTTATATGTTATTGTATATTTTATATTGTATATTACTGATCGTGAATTTATATATTAGTTATATTATATGTTGTATATTACTCATCGTGAATTTATGTTATTGTATATTATATATTGTGTAGTATTCATCGTGAATTTATATATTATTGTATATTATATATTGTATGTTACTCTTCGTGAATTTATATATTATTTTATATTATATATTGTGTATTACTCATTGTTTTGAATTCATAATCTCAATTTTTTTTCAAAATAAATAAATCCATGTCTTGAACAGCTTAATCCTTAAACGATCACGCAGTTGGATAAAGCAACCTTCATTTAACATCTCAGATTTAGCTTTTCCTGTGCGTGCAAAATCGAAAATACATAGATGGAAAAATGTGTCAAATGATTCCTTATCCGATAACTAATATTTACGTCAAATACACTCTCCCTTTAATCTTCTTACTAAATGTTAAATACTGCTTAAAACTTATAAACTACCGAAAAATGCTTTCCAACCAACGGTATTAATTTTTTATTGACTAAATTGATCGTCATAGGTTATCTAAAACGCCAAAAAGATTTTATTTCAAACAACCGCTGCTTATTTCAGTTATTATGATTTATTTTTAAAACCAACTCTCACTGCTGTTGTATGGAGGGGATAACTTTTGCATTCTGTGCAGTTTTCTTTTTAAATATCATTTCAACACTTTCCCTGCTGCATTGTTACAGCCTTGTTGCTTGACTTTGCTGGCCAGATTCCGTCTATTTACTAAACGTTTCGACCAGCGTTTCTCAACATTTTTACCCTTGTGTAACCTTTAAAATAAATTACATGTCTCAAGGGACCCCTGCGCAAAAAACAAAATTATATACCATATCTTTCTCATTTTATTTTCATCGTTCAATTGTAACGCTGCATGAACACAATGGCAAGCCTTACTAGTGAGCAAATCAAAGTACTATAGTTATTTTCCAAGCATAGCTTAGATGTGACACAAGGCCGAAAGTACGGTCATCTAGTGAAGATCGAACTCACTTTTCAGTTGTAACTAATCTAGCAAGACAAGCTTGCTAACCATTACACCACACCGAGGTGCCCAAAGATTTTCCAAGCGTAGCTTAGATGTGGCACAAGGCCGAAAGCATGGAGCATCCAGTGAGGCTCGAACTCACTTTTCAGTAGTAACTGATCTAGCAAGACAAGCTTGCTAACCATTACACCACGTCGAGGTGCCCAATCAAAGTACTATAGACTGGCCCAGGAACTCTCCTGATTTAAATCCTATTGAAAATCTGTGGTCAATCTACAAGGAACGATTCTGTGGAATGGACATACGAAGTACTAATATGTACACTGAGTCATGTTTCATTGAGAAAATGCGAAAAGAAAGTAAATAATAACGTAATTATTCGTTTTATTTCAATTAATTTGCACAAGGGTGTAAAATTAACATGAAAATTGGGATTCCAGTTCTTAACAGTTTTTAATAACCATGAACATTATTAATCTAACGTTTTAATCCAATGATATTAAAGTAAGTATAAATTAAAAAAAAATGTAAAGCTTAAAATTTTGTTACATTTATCTTCTATATAATAAATGCGAATGTCAGTGTGTCACACTTTTTCAACTTTATTCCTAGAAGTCGTAACTCAACATATCATACCATTTTGGAATCAGACAGACTCCGTGAACATTAAAAACAATAGCTTCTTCTATCGCACTTCCCGACAGTGGGATTCCCTTCCTCTTACTTGCTTCCCTGATAGCTATAATCTCCAAATATCCAAATGTAACGTCAATCGACATCTTCTGATGCCTTGATCCTGATCCCCGTCCTTCTCTTTATCCTTTCCTCAAACACCCCTCTTTAACCCCTTGCGTGCAACTGGCACACCCGCCTTGTTTGTGGGTGAAATACTTCAAAAATCACATACGACAGCCGACAGGTGTTTAAGGCCTACTAGATTCCGCTGTAACTCTAACTGACTTGAGATTTCTGTAATCTTTCTGTCTCCCACTGAAGAAACTATAGCTTAACAGTTATGGACTCGGAAAATGGAATCAACGATACACGTTCGAATTCGGGCCTAGGCTGTCGTGTTTCCCTTTAGTACAAATAACTATTTCTTCTTGCCACCCCAAAATTCATGGGTTAAACTGGGCTCTCTGGCCTTGGGTCAAAGTAAGTCTAGAAGAGAGTAATCCTGAATTCCAAACCATTGAATAGGAAGTCACTGAACTATCGGGTTGGTTTGGTTTGGTTTACGGCATATCAACCACAATAGGTTATTTAATGCCGACACATTTTTTATTGCTAGTAATATGTATTTCTGGTAATATTTTTTCTTCAAAAATACCATAGTTTGGTAATATCATTCTTTTTCAAAAATGTATTGCTGGTAATATTTTTTTACAAAGTATTTCTGGTATTAAAACCTATTCTTACATTTTCATAGTGTTTTGACCCCAATTTGGGGGGTTTAATATATGCCCATAGCTACCACCCTGGGTCAGTGTGGACCTGGGAACATCAGTAATTAAGAGGTGGTTCCCCGCTCTTCAGAACCTCCTGATCAGAGGCCTTGCTGTTGGACGTAGTTTATCACCTTACCCATGACGCGAATGTCGTTTATCGTCATATCTAGGACGGACTGAACTAACTTTATCAAGAGAGATGGCAATTGTCAAAAAAGGAAGCTGTAGAGAGCCATGTCCGGAATGGATATGTCATTTAAAACAAAAAAGAAAAATAGTATTATATAAAGATTCCAGTGCGATACACCATGTAAGGATTGAACTCACTATGGTAGTAATGATAGATACGATTGTTACCATTAGCAACTCATCATCCTCCACCCGACGGGAATCTTTCTTCCAGCCAACCCTCCCCCGCCCACCTGGATGAATTCAGGTCGGATGCAGCAGTTTACTAACCGGCAACAAAATAACATCTTTATGATTAAGTTTTCCATTTATGAATCAATTAACCCAGTTTTGCCAATTGTAAATCTTTTCGGCTGTTCTTAACAGAGCAGAATGTGTGGGAAGGGGAAACAAAGAGACGGAGATGATGATGATGATGATGATGATGATGATGATGGTGGTGGTGGTGGTGGTGGTGGTGGTGAGAGAATAGCAAGGAAGATAAGGAAAGAAAGAGTTGAGACGGGTGGCAGAAAAAGAAGCTTGAGAAAGGGAGAGAGAGAGAGAGAGAGAGAGAGACAGACAGACAGACAGACAGACAGAAAACAAGACGACGGTGGTAATAATGTTGATGATAAAAAAAAGCCAGAGATAGAGAAAGAAAGATAAAAGAGTGATGGAGAGAGAGAGAGAGAGAGAGAGAGAGAGAGAAGGAAGGAAGGAAGGAAGGAAGATAAAGATAGTAACCAAAGAGAGAAAGAGAGAGAAAGCAAGACGATGATGGTAATAATGTTGATGATAATAAAAATTAGAGATAGAAAGGGAGAGATATAGAAAGAGTGATGGAGAGAGAGAGAGAGAGAGAAAGAAAGAGAGAGAGAGAGAAAGAGAGAGAGAGAGAAAGAGAGAATAAAGAAAGGAAGGAGTTTATGGTGAAGGAAACTAGAGAGACATTATGACGAAGATGACGGCGAAAGTAAAAGGTGATAGAGAGGAGAGATGGAAAGAACTAAGAGAGAGAGAGAGAGAACGAGACTGATGATGATGATGATTTGATCAAGAAATAAGCTACAGAAAGATAATGATCATAGTGATGATAGCGAAATAAAGAACCAAGAAAAAGAGTTACAGATGATGATGATGATAGTGGCAGACATCAGAGAGAGAGAAAGAGAAAGAGAGAGATAAAGAGAGAGAGGGAGAGAAAGAAAGAGAGAAAGGGAGAGAAAGAGAAAGAGAGAAAAAGAGAAAGAGAGAGAGAGAAAGAGAGAGAGAGAGAAAGAATTATGATGACACACAGAGAAGAGAGAAACATGATATCAATAGTGAAAAGTCAAAGAGAAAATTGGAGAGATAAAAACAAAAATACGGAAAATCAAGTACTCTCAAGTTTATAATGGTCGCCCCTGCTTATTAATTAAAAAAAAAAAAATCTAAACTTCAGCCCTTATTCCAAATCCAACACCCTTTAATTATTTTTTTGTGGAAACCTCCGAAAAAAAAAAATTTCAATTCTAACCAAATGATCTTTTTACAATTGCGGAACTGGTTTGATAAAGATTTTAAAACTTCACAAACACTTATAATTTTTTCAGTTCAAAAAAAAAAAAAAAAAAAAAAACATTCTCTTGAACCGCAACAAATTGAAATGATATTTTTACTCGTCTCACGTTCCGCGTATTTTAAAAATAATCTAAAGAATTTGGCCAACAGGAGAACATTGGGAGGTGGCTCATTTGAACCATTCTCTGCTAAACTTTCCGAAGATATTCTTATCTAGATTTTGCTAGAATCCGAAACAGCTGAGAGTGGCGACATTATTAACCTTTCAAGAAATTTCCGACAACGAGGAAGCAAACAAGAATGCAATATCCCTTGAAAGAATGCAAGTACCCTATGGCAAGGAATGGTCTGCTAATTCGAGCGACTCCAAAACGAATCTTCAGTCTTAATAATCGATCAGCATGGATGAAGCTAACTTCCAGGAGAATGCTTCATTTCGCCTTCGCTGACTAACGTTTTTCACTGACATGAAAAATTATATTGCATCAATTGCTATACCTACTGCTAGGAAAGCTTGTTTCCAGTGTCGTGCTACACATTTTTTCCTTCTAGAATCTATCTTATATATTTATAAGTCTACCATTCTTTGAATACTACTGCTACATCTGGTTTGGTGCTCCTGCTATATATTTAGAGATTTATTTACATTATCCGGAGTGTTATCCTCATCTTCATTGCCATATTCACAACCTTTCAGCCGTTGTACGCCCCGGCCTTTATGTCTATGTCTCTCTATATATCTGTCTATATCTCTGAGATGAGATATTATGATTACTTGCATTATTTACATTATTCAGACTGTTATCCTCATCTTCATTGCCATATTCACAACGTTTCGGCCTTTGTACGCTCCGGCCTTTATGTCTATGTTTCTCTATATATCTGTCTATATCTCTGAGATGAGGTATTATGATTACTTGCATTATTTACATTATTCGGACTGTTATCCTCATCTTCATTGCCATATTCACAACGTTTCAGTCTGGAAAGCAACGTATGATATAACAGGCGGGCTTAAGCAAGCAGATGACAGAACGAGGTTATTGACAGCTACAAAGGATAGGGGGAAGTGGAGAGCCATGATCGCCTACATCCTGAAAGGACACGGCAATTATAAAGAAAGAAAAGAAGGATTATATTTATTTGCAGTAAAAAAAATTGTTAAAAAAAGTATTGTTTTTACCTCTCTTTGAATAATTTGCTGTATATATTTACATAAAATTCCTCTATTCAAATAAATCAAATTCAGATTAAATCCTACGTCTTTTTAAAATGTTTCCGCTCGCCTAAGATTAGTGCGAACCTCTTTTACTCAAAAGCCGGGAGTAAACGGAAGAGCGAAAAGGGAGACACAAAGTAAGCAGGACCTTCTTAAAAGAATGAGACATTTGGATTATGATATTAATCCTCTTTTCAGGATTATCAGCAGTTCAAACTTTGTCAGACGATTTATTTATAGTGTTAGTTGGATCTTGGTAAAAAGATCAGCCATTTTCTAGAACTTATATATAAGAAGCTGACTCCGTCCAACTTGACTTCAAAAGTAACAGCTTTGATCTACCATTTGAACAGATAAGCTGAATTACGAGGAATGGTATTTCCCAAGTGAATTATGAAAAGTGGTTTTAACCACCATCTTTTTATTTTGCGTCATCGAATCATTTTGTCCAGTGCCGGACAAAGCTCAATTAGAATTTTAATCTCACAAATATTAATATTCTTATTATCTACGCATCCATAATTATATGTACTGATACGATAAAAAAAAATGGTGGTTATTCTTTCAAATATTGCTTCGTAAAAACAAAAGCCATTTACTCTACGAAGTGATAAAAACATTAGATTTAAAACATGAAGTTTTTCCCCATGATACATAGCCTAACGGATAATCATGTTGATTAAGAGAAGCGAATTATCTAGCTATAATGTGTTCAATCCGAGTAGAAGCGTTTTGGTAAAAATATTTCATATACTGGTTTCAGTTAAAATCCCGATTCTTAAAATCCTGAATGTCGAAATCCTGAAATTTAAAATCCCGAATGTATCCGAAACAAGAAATATAAAATCCCGAAAGACTTGAATCCCGAAATTTAAAATCCTGAAGATCAGAATTAAAATCCCGAAAGACCAGAATCCCCAAATATAAAATCCCGAAAAATCAGAATCCCGAAATTTAAAATCCCTAAAAAACAGAATCACGAAATTTAAAATCCCGAAAGATCAAACACCCGAAATTTAAAACCGCGAAAGATGATAATCCCGGAATTCAAAATCCCGAAATGTCAGAATCTCAAAATTTTAAATCCGGAAAAATCAGAATCCCAAAATTTAAAATCCCGAAAAATCAAATTCCCGAAAAATCAAAATTCGGAAAATTCAGAATTCGGAAATTTAATATCCTGTAAGTTCAGAATTCCGAAATTTAAAATCCTGAAAGATCAGAATTCTGAAACTTAAAATCTCCAAAATCAGAATCACGAAATTTAAAATCCCGAAAGATCAGAAACCCAAAATTTAAAACCGCAAAAGATCAGAAACTCTCAAGATAGTCTTCTATAAATAGGTTCTAAAAAGGTTTAAAAAAAAATAATTTTTACATTAAAAAATTATTTGATCTTCCATCTTAACAGCACAAAGATTTTGACGATAGAATTTTGTTTTGATTTTTTGTTGATTTTGTGTGAATTTTCTGGTACATATATATATATATATATATATATATATATATATATACGAAGAGAGAGAGAGAGAGAGAGAGAGAGAGAGAGAGATACATATACATAAATATAGATATAGTAGGCATATAGGTAGATATTTTTGTAAATCACATGTGAAAATGGAGGATTTTAAGCTGTTTTCAATCTTAAGTAATTTTTTGCCTCATAATTCCTTTTTAATCATAAGTATCTATTAAATTTATATAAATATACGTTTCGTTTAAAACGACTGACAAGGTACTGATGGTAAGTTATTTTTTTTTTATTTCAATTTATTTATTTATTTTTTTTTAATAATGGCTAAAATTATAACCGAAAGCCCTCGGACATAAGAACATTTTGACAATTTCGACATAATTTCTGTCCAGAAAAGCCGAAAATTAAAAACTACAAGAAAAATTAAGTAAAAAACGTAACTACAATACCTTGTCCGTCGTTTTTAACGAAACTTGTATAAAAGAGGTATTGCTGCTCAAATATATATATATATATATATATATATATATATATATATATATATATATATATATAGTTTATGAAAAACTAGGTAATCCGAATGAGTGAACCTAAGGAGGATAAAATCCAGAGAGCTCAATGTAAATCCAGAGCAAATAATTTAAATAAAAACAGACAACTTTAAGTTTCCATGTAAGTTTCCACAGCCCTTTTAAAGGACTGCGGATCATCGGACTTTACTTCGAAACAAAAAATGAAAAGAAAATTTACACATTTTTGACGGGCCGTATTAAACATGAAATAATTTATTACATGGAACCTTAAAGTGGTCTGTTTTTATTTAAATTATATCCTCCCTCCCACCTCACTTCCTCACTTCGTTAACTTTGCGTATACTTGATGAGGTCCGTAAAAAACGTGTGAATTTCTTTTCATTCTTCATTTCAGCTTTTGGAAGTAAAGTCCGATGATCCAGAACCCTGTTAAAGGGGTTATGGTGAAATAGCTTATTACATGGAATCTTAACGTAGTCTGTCTTTTATTCAAACATATCTGCTCTGAATTTTACATTGAGCTCTCTGGATATCATCCTCCTCAGGTCTACCCATACGGATTACCTAAGTTTTACATAAACTAAAATATATATATATATATATATATATATATATATATATATATATATATATATATATATATATTAGAGTGTGCAGCTTATATTTTATATCATAAAAAACAATTTATACAAAGAATTAAATAGCAATGTTAATGTGATTAATGCGGAATCATTTCGCTAAGAGAACCTTAAATAATAAGATCCTTATATGCCATGTGTCTTTCATCTGACAACAACTCGAATATAAGGATCCTGTTATTCAAGGAATTGATAGTTAATGTGTCATTAAGTCCTGTTAGCGAAGTGATCTCGCCATTAATCACATTAGGATTGTTATTTAATTCTTTGTATAAATTGTTTCTTTATATATATATAAATAAATCTCCATAGACACTTAACCAGACTGGACGATGTCATATTCCGCTTTAAATTTAGACATCCCAAACTTACCCTGACTTGAAATTTGTGAATGTAACTGAAATATTGATACAAATTATTAACACCTTACGGGCCTTTTCTTTAAACTATTGCTCTAGCCGTTACCATAGAAATGTTGATTTCAATAATGAATGTGCTTATAAAACACGTAAATTTCAGAAATAAGTTATTCCAAAAAAAATTTCGCTTGAAGATGGAACAGAGCTTAGTACTTTAATTCAAATAATTATATTGAAGTTTTCGGCTCTTATTTTGAAACATGAGAACTCTTATGTAGCGTGTTGGAATCATATTTTTAAATAAATATCTTGTCTTGGAGACGGTTATATCTAAAAAAAAAAAAAGTGCAGTGCAGTTCAAAAAAAAAAAGAAAGTGCAGAGCTGTTTAATATTTAAAATATTATAAACACCCACGTTTTCTGCTACTGCGGTTTCCACCAACAAAGTTTCCTTCAAGCAGTGAAAATAAACCTTTAACTGTGAAAACCGATATATATATATATAAGTAATTCATCGAGTCTAGAAGGAACCTCAACAGAAAGCACTGGACGGGCATTTCGTCCTATATTTGGGACTACATCAGCAGCGCGCATCCACTACCGAGAATTGAAACCCTGTCAGTTATGTTATCAGGCAAACGTCATACCAACTGTCCCAACGGGCCTCGGCGACGAAGAGGTTGCGAATCAGACTCGATATAGCGCCGCTCGTTCACATATTCTGTGGTGGAACTCATCCGAGTTTCTCTTTTACCCATAGGACTGTACCCGCCACCCACGAGCCACGACTACTATCACCAAGCCGCTCCATCCAGAGCATTAGAAGCCGGTTCAAGCAAGGATAAAAATGTTGATAAACATGTTGATTGATCAGGAACACAATTCCTTAATGGACATTTAAATTCGTATTAAGGAATTGTTTTCCTGATCAATCAAAATTGTAAACAATTATATAGGCCACACTACAACATTATATATATATATATATATATATATATATATATATATATATATATATATATATATATATATATGAGGCCACACTACAACATGTTTGACACGAAGATCCACACTACACCTTTCTGACCATAGCTCAATTAGGTCTCATTTAAATACTCACGAAGACCTAATGAACCTTATTCCCAGCATACCAATTGATAATACAAATATAATAGCATCGTCTACATGTAAAAAATGTTAAAAAATAATGGAATCCTTATTAATAAAAACAAAAGAAAACAACACTCTTTAATATCAACTATGTACATGAACCCAATATAAACATTATATAGATACATACATAGAACAATCTATTTCTTGTTAACAGGTAATATATTTCATCCTTGAAAATGGCTAAAGGTATAGCCGAAATCGCTCTGAAAGCGTATAACATTTGGACAGTTTTTACATAATTTATCTAGTGAAAAGAAAAGAATATAAGATCACATGAGAAATTATATAAAAAACTTTATCAAAGCACCTTGTCTGTCATATTCAACGAAACCTGAATATATATATATATATATATATATATATATATATATATATATATATATATATATATATATAAAAGAGAGATAGGGAGGAAGAAACGTTCAAAGGTATACTTTTCGAGTTTCGCAGAGATACAGCTCGTTAGGGTAGGGTATACAAGGTATGTTCAGCATGTGAATGGTGTGTGTGTGTGAGTGAGAAGGTTGGCGCCTGGTTTCAACTGTCGTGGATTCGTTTGGCAGCTGAATTCTCACTAATTAGCTAAGAAAAATCTTGGCTTAAATAAGTGACTATGGGCTCCAAATGGTTGCGCGGGAAGAATTATTCTTCACGTGCAGACGATCTGATTGGCTGGCATTGACCAACCAGCGAGCGAGTTTTGGGGAGACTTAAGAAAACTTCTGTGATCCATTTCTCCCAAAAGTGCACAAAACTGACTACATAAAAATAGAGCGATTACAAAATTGTCGCATTGATGCGATTTGTAAATTGTCTATAATAACATAGTGGTGATTAATTAACCAATGAATGGTTGTCGTTGTATGTAATTTGTATTAGTGTATGTATATATGTATGTATGTATGTATGTGCGTAATAGATCCGCACAGTAGTAATTTAAAATTTCTATACTTTCATACTCAAAATAATTTGAGGAGGTCCAGACATTGACACATTTGATTAATTTAATAATTTTGAGTATGAAATTATAGAAATTTTAAATTACATCTAACTCACTCATGTCTTCCTCAGTTCGTTAATTTTCATATGTTTAATACTACCCGTCAAAAATGTATAAATTTCTTTTCATTTTTTGTTTCACCCTTTGGAAGTAAAGTCTGATGACCCGCAGTCCTTTAAAAGGGCTGTGGTGAAATAATCTATTACATGGAACCTTAAAGTGGTCTGTTTTTATTTAAATTATTTGCTCTGGATTTACATTGAACTCTCTGGATTTTATCCTCCTTGGGTTTACCTCATACGGATTACCTAGTTTTTCATAAAATATATATATATATATATATATATATATATATATATATATATATAATTGATATGGTAATTTACCCACGCACGTGTGGACTTTCCCTGCTATAAATAGGAGCAGGTACTGCTTTTAGAGGGGGAAGTTTCCAGCAGTCAGCTCTGACAGTCGGACCGAACATTCTTGCTGTAACACTTTCGTTTGTATATGTTTGTATTACTGTTTCTGTTAATATATTTGTTGAACTCAGTTCCTCTCTTTGTGTCTTTATTTCTGGTCCTAACAAGGCCACAACACTATGTCATGTCTATTTATCTTTCGGTTCCTATCTATCTATCTATCTATCTATCTATCTATCTATCTATTATGGTAATTTACCCACGCACGTATGGACTCTCCCAGCTATAAATAGGAGCAGGTACTGCCTTTTGGATTGAGGGAATTTTCCAGCTGTCAGCTCTGACAGTCGAACCGAACATTCTTGCTCTAACACTTTGGTTTGTATATGTTTGTATTACTGTTTCTGTTAATATATTTGTTTAACTCAGTTCCTCCTTTGTGTCTTTATTTCTGACCCTAACAAGGCCACAGCAATACTTATAATATATCGCCTATATAATGTTCGTGTTAATAAAATAACGCACGATACCTAATTCATTTTATTGGTTCTAATCACAAGTGGCAATGATTGAAAAACACACCCTCCCAAAAATAAATTTACAAGCAAAACTCCACAAATGCATTCTGGGATTTCTTCCTAGCCACTTACATTTAACTATGGCCACTTACTCTACATGTTCATTTTATTCTTACTTACATTTTTTTCATTATTCGCACCTTATCAGAATTTCCATATTCACAACGTTTCGGCCGTTGTACACTCTGGCCTTCTTCAGGTGACTGGAATTTCGAATCGAACACTTTATTTCGTCCACCGGGGTAGATTGTTCTAGTTCCACGTGTTGGATGTCTGACTTATTTCCCTTTAATTCAACTTTGGTTCACCACTGCTGTGGCCTAGTATTGAACTCACAACCCTTTGGATCTAGTCACTGGACCTAACCAACGTCTTTATCCACTGGGCCATGTGTCCTTGAAGAAGGCGGAAGCGTACAACAGCCGAAATGTCGTGAATATGGTAACAATATGGTAACATCAAATGAAGATGACATTTCGAACAATGTAAATAGTTTAAATAATTAAAATACCTCTTTTCAGAAATATAGACAGATCCTGAAGAACGCGGGAGAGTACAACGGCCGAAACGTCGTGAATATGACAAAAAGATGAGGACAACAGTCCGAACAATGAAAATAGTGTACATAATTACAATACCTCATCTCAGAAATACAGACAGATCCTGAAGAAGGCCGGAGCGTACAACGGTCGAAACGTTGTGAATATGACAAAAAGATGAGGACAACAGTCCGAACAATGTAAATAGTGTAAATAATTACAATACCTCATCCTAGAGATACAGACAGATCCTGAAGAAGGCCGGAGTGTACAACGGTCGAAACGTTGGGAATATTGCAATGAAGATGAGTATAAAAGTCCGACTGATATAAATAATGTAAGTCATCATAATATCTCATCTCAGAGATATAGACAGGAGTTTTATTCTATATAAATTCTTAATTTATAAACTATGCCAGACTTTTAGCAATAAATATCTATTATTAAAATATAAAGCTTATTATCATACTGTTTTAATGGTAACGACGCAGTGTAAAAAAGATCCACTGATCGTGCAAGTTAACGAGACCTGAGACGTAACAGGAAGTAATGATCCAATTCAGCTTATATTTGAGCCTCTTCGCTTTTTTTTGCCTTTGACTATCTCGTTACGCTTCGTATTATTTGATCTGAGCTTACATATTTCAAATTGCACCGGCTCTAGTTACGAATCTCGATAACTGAAGCACTAATGACAACAAAATCGTTTTATATCACACTGCTTAATCCGATGCGACTGACTCGAAGTTTGAACCGTTCAATAATCTACCTGATCCGGCGTCTGCTTGAAACGACATGTTTGCTTTTTCAACCGTGCAAAACGCTCGCTTAAAATATCTCATGTTTTAAATAAACACTTAAATTTATATCGTCTTCGCTTATTTTTTTTTTCAGTTGAGATTTTAAAGCCGTTATTGTTAATTTTACATTTCTGCTACGGAAATCTTTTCTGCGATAGCACAGATCTGATAATTTGTAGGAAACCATTATAGAAAATACTCAAATTAATAGAATAGCCATACATGTTATTCTCAAACAAAAATTCTATCAGCAGGTTAAGAGTGGGTATTAACAGTGTAGAATAAAGTTAAAATATAAAAATGAATAGAATTGGCAAATATAGTATTCTCAAAAAAAAATCCTATCAGCAGGTTAAGAGTGGGTATTAACAGTGTATAAGAAAACCCCAAACATCACAACTTACGATAATTCAATACGATTATGAGGGGAAAAAACAACACGAACAAAATGAAACAATACTTTAGCCGAAGAGTTTTTACAGTGTGTTGTAGCATACCTACGAATTATAATGGGTATGTCCCCATTCACATAAATAGAGTAGTAAATACTGTATGTTGGTCTGCAGTCGGAGATTCTTCTCCAGCTCCCTGATTGACCATATCTTTCTCACTCCTATTGGAGAGAATCCCTTTCTCATTGGCCATGTCTTTCTCACTCCTGTTGGGGAGAATCCCTCTCTAGTTGACTATGTGTTTCTCACTCTTATTGGAGAAAATCCCTCTCATTGACTATGTCCTATTTCCCCTCTCATTGACTATGTCTTTCTACTCCTGTTGGAGAAAATCTCTCATTGACTATGTCTTTCTCTATTGGAGAAAATCCTTCTCTCATTGACTATGTCTTTCTCACTCCTATTGGAGAAAATCCCTCTCTCATTGACTATGTCTTTCTCACTCCTATTGGAGAAAATCCCTCTCTCATTGACTATGTCTTTCTCACTCCTATTGGAGAGAATCCCGCTCTCATTGACCATGTCTGGTTGGAGAGAAAAAAAAAACCTTCCTGATTGACAAAGTGCATGTTGGTGAGTCTATTTAACCCATAGTTGGGGGATGGAATAGATGAATTCATACCTTCCCAAGGGTATTTGCACGTAAGTGAATGTAAGGAGTTCGACTGGAATTCGAACTCGGCTCCCCGATTCCTCAACCCAAACAGCTACCTATTACCTATTATAAGTATCAAATATTATAAGATAGTAGAGCCAATTGATCAGCTTAAAAAAGTCTCAAATGTTTTTGATGCTATAAATAGAGTAAAAAGAAAACAAACAAAAAAAAGACAGACTAGTATATCCATTCCTGACGAAGAACTCAGAGAAATTCTTTTCGTATTTCTTTCTTCGATTCGCATGGCTTTCACTTCTGGATCTCCACTGTGTACAGATCTTTATGCTTCAGTCAATTTCAGCAGGTCAAAGAGCTCGAATATGAATATACTCTCCGTGTCTCTTACCCTTGATCCCCACCCCCCATCCCCCACCCCGTTTTCCTGTCTGCTGTGGAAACCGCGGCAAAAAGGAATAAACGATTTCACGGATCAAGCCACTGATTTGAATTGGACGACTCTGATATCCGCATCGAATTTGTCTTCACAATATTTGTATAAAAGCCATTGTTATTTTTTCTTCTATTTATCTAATCTTTTTATTTTTAGTTTTATTCTTTAGATCGTGTTTCTTTTTTTTTGTTTGTTTTTCTTTCTTCATTTTATTTATTTCTACGTTTTTCTTTTCCTTCTTTTGTTACATTTCTTTCCTTTTTTTTTTTAGTTCTTTGCTTTTTTTATTTTATTTTTCTTGTTTTTATTTTTGTTGCTTCTTCTTTCTCTTCTGCTTTTGATTTATTCCCCTTTTTCTTTCTTTAAATTTTGTTTTTTCTTCCAACTTTTATCTATTTCTTTTTCTTTTCTTCTATTTCTTTCTTTTTTTTTTCATCTTTGAATTTAATTCATTTTCTTCTTTTTGATTACTTCTTTTTCCTTCTTCCCTTTCACAGGTTTCGGCTTTTTGTTATTGTTTTTTTTTCTTCTTTTTTCTCCTTTTTTTCTTTTATCCATGTCTTCTTCTTTATTCTTTCTCCTTTTTTTCTTTCTTTCTTTTCACCTGTTTCTTTTTGTTTTATTGTTTTTTCTTCTTTCTTTTCTTTCATCCGTTTCTTCATTTTTATGTTTTTTCTTCTTTCTCCTTTCTTTTATTCGTTTCAATTTTTATTTATTTTTCTTCTTTTTTTCTTCTTTCCCCTTCTTTCTTTCATTCGTTTCTTCTTTTTTTTTATTTTTTTCTTCTTTTTCATTTCTTTTTCTACTTTCTTCTTTTTTTTCAAAGGATGAACTTGCTAGCCTCATTACCCAGTCGGTTTGCACCTGATACTCGTTTAAAGTACCCGGTGTACCCAAGCGGTCTAAGTACTTGCCTAACTCGACGATTTCGGTGATCAAACAAGAACCAATGTTTGGGTATGATTTTACCGCAGGCATTCGTAATATCATAGTAGAATAATGAGTTATTTGAATTTATGATCTGAATCATTGTCATTACTCGATGTAGCGACTATTGAGGAGGAGAATAAATATTTGAGTGAGGCAAATCTTTCATTTTGTTTGCTGTGAAAATTGTTAGTCAAAATGCTGGGACTCGCATGACTATAATTTATCATAGCAACGTAAGTGGGACTGCTCGGGTAGCGTAGCGGTTATCGTCGATTCGATTTCGACTTCTGATCTAGAACCGTTCCCTTCCATACCAACGCTATCGAGAAAACCCGTTTCTCGCTCCTACGCTCTTTCTGCCCCAGATTAACGATCTACCCAAGAAGATAATCCGATATTCAGCGGATATCCGTGGTTCTGAGCTAGCGTCTCAGTTTCAGACACTTTCCCAACGCCATGAACTTGCCTCCCTGTGTCTTTGCTATAAAAATACTTTCATGGTAATTGTTCGGATAATCTCATACACTATGGTATCTGGACTTTATGAATTTAAGCGCAATACACGGTCGTTAGACTGTTCGAGTTCTGGCGTCGAGATCTCATCAATTTACAGTTGAGCTGACAAGATGTAGCCGTAAGTTCTATGCTAACAGTTTCTTCTCTCGCACTTCACGCTTGTGGAACTCCTTTCTGGTTTTATGCTTTCCGGACAGTTTTAATCTGCAAAAAATTTAAATGCAATGTCAATCGATATCTACTCTTCTCCTGATTACTCTTTCCTCTTTCCGCTCATTATTAATATTTCTGTTCCTAATTCTTCCACACCTATTAACCCCTTGTGCCTTAGTGGTTTTACTGTCTTGCATGGGGTGAAACCGATTAAAAAAAAATATATATAAACGTGGGTAGACAAAAGCAAATGAGGCCTTCAGTAATGGTACAAATGTTTATACCATGGCTTCCATCTTCAAAGTTCATTAAAGAACCATCAAGAGAACGGCGAATAACAGGAAAATGGATCATCATTTTAACTCTAAATACTTTCATGGTAATTGTTCAGATGAGCTCTTCGCTAGTTTTTAAATTGTTTTTTTTAATTGTTGCTTTATTCCCCCCCACCACCACCACAGACAATGAATTGTAAATATGGGGACAAATTAGGACTTCATGGAGATTCGGAGGTATTATGGCGGATGAAGTAAGAAAGGTAAGTAAGAATTGTTTGTTTTCGTGTTAGGAATATGGTTGTATGTTTGGGTCAGTGTTTGTGGTTAGCTAAGTTTAAAGTTAAGGGAGAAGAAGACCGTCCTTTTCTCCATTCCCCATTTTGGCCTTGTGCAACATTTTCTGTATATAAGAACAAATATCGCTCTTCGCTATGGTACCTGGACTTTAAGCGCAATACACGGTCGTTAGAATGTTCGAGTTCTGGCGTCGAGATCTCATCAATTTACAGTTGAGCTGACAAGATGTAGCCGTAAATTCTTTTCGAATTACAATACCTCATCTCAGAAATATAGACAGATATAATAAATCATTCCATCTTAAATAAATCAACAATTTTTAACATCAACTTCAGATTTTCTCTTGCTCCTCCTATTTACCTTGAGTTTCTTGATAAAATCCAAAGAATCAGCAATATTATTGGTCCTGATCTGGCGGCTCGGCTTTATTTATTTTCCCCACCGCCATAAGATTGCCTCTTTGTGTCTTTTCAATTAATAATTTTATGGTAATTGTTCGGATGAGCTCATTCTCTATGGTATCTAGACTTAAATGAATTAAGCGCAGTGCTGGGCGTGAGGCAAGGATGTGTCTCCTCACCGGACTTATTAAACCCATACAGCGAGTCAATTCTGAGATAATTGGAAATCCTACCAGAATCTCATCACTGCCGGTCATAATCTTAACAACATTAGATACGCAGATGACACAGCAGACACGGAAAGGAAATTAGAAAACCTCCTACAGAAGGTAGCAAAGGAGAGCGAGAAGAAAGGACTAACCATAAACTACAAGAAGACAGAATGCGTGATGTGGTAGGAAGTGAAGTTTATGAGAATAACGATTGAAACTTGACATGAAGAGATTAAGATTGTAGTGTTCGGGGAAGCACTCTCGCGGGAAGAATGTTCCGTAAAGTAGCAGTTCTTGAGAAGAAACGCTCTCCCAGTGGAATTTTTTTTTTTTTTACATTTGGAATACGGAGGAAACAAATTAAACCAACCCAATGTGAACATTCCTTTATTCTTGAGGTATTGGCGAGGCGTAACGTCCGCGCTAACTAAAGAACTAAGGCACAAGTAAAATTATAAGATGATGACAATCAGAAACACTTCATAAATAATGCAATAATAATAAACATAAAAAATATTTTAAAAAATGATTTCAGCAGATATACAAATATAGAAAGGAGTGTAAGGCAAGGATGTGTCTTCTCACCGGACTTATTAAACCTATACAGCGAGGCAATTCTGAGAGAACTGGAAATCCTACCAGGATGGGGTCATAATCTTCACAACATTAGATAGGCAGATGACACAGTGCTGATAGCAGACACGGTAAAGAAATTACAAAATCTCCTACAGAAGGTAGCAAAGGAGAGTGCGAAGAAGGGACTAAGCATAAACTAAAAGAAGACGGAATCCATGGTCATCAGTAAAAGGATGAGCCCAGAATGCGATTTACAGATCGGTGACACTAAAATCAAGCAGGCGTGGAAATTTAAATATCTGGGAAGTATTCTAACAGAGGACCGTAAGTGCGACGCTGAGATCCGAAGACGTCTTGGGATGGCTAAGGACGCATTCCAAAAGCTAGGGAGAGTATTACGAGACAGGAGGATTTCGTTGGTAACAAAGAAAAGAGTACTGAGTTACTACGTGACATCTGTCCTCCTTTACGGCAGCGAATGTTGGACGGTCTCCTGAAGAAGAGACACGAGGCAACGGAAGTATGGTTCTACAGAAGGATGCTGAGGATATCATGGACCGAGCGTGTGAGCAACGATGAGGTTTTTGAGAGGATGCAAACAAGGAGGAAGTTTATGCTTAACACCAGAAAAAGGCAGCTGAAATTTCTGGGACACGTAATGAGAAAGGAGGACTTGGAGAATCTGATACTCACAGGGTGGATAGCGGGAAAGCGGGGCAATGGAAAGCAACACGTGACATACCTTGCGGGCTTAAGCAAGTGGATGACAGAAGAGGGTTTGGGAGAAGTAGCAAAAGGACAAAACATATTGAGAAGAACAATGGATAGGAGGAAGTGGAGAGCCATGATCGCCTACGTCCTGAAAGGACACGGCACATAAAAGAGAGACTGGTCTCATCAATTTGCAGTCGAAATGGCTAGATGTAGCCGTAAGTTCTATGTTAACCGTTTCTTCCCTCACCCTTCTCGCTTGTGAAATTTCCTTCAGGCTCCATGCTTTCCAGTCAATTTTGATCTTCCAATATTTAAATGCAATGTCAATTGTTATCTTTCGCCTTTTAATTCCTCTTCTTTTCTTGTTCTCTCTCCTTCATAATGTTTTTTTCTTCCTATTCTTTAACACTCAGTAATCCCTTGCTTGGGGTGAAATGATTTTAAATAAGTAAATACACACACACACAGATTTGTTCTCAGATACTTATCCACTACAATTCTTAAGATTATGCACATATTGGCATATACCAGACAAGCTACTTTTAATTAAAAAACAAATTTCGAAATATTACACCATCTATTTTGCTGGTATCAAGGATAGAAAAGCATTAAAATGGGAAAATGCATGGCAAGAGGCTCAGAACATAACATTAATAAATAAATGTCGTAAAAACACTCGTAAACTAATAAACATAAAATAGCAATATTTATATTACCTTATTCCTCAGGATAGATAGATAGATAGATAGATAGATAGATAGATAGATAGATAGATATGAGCATACTGGGATAGATAGATAGATAGATAGATAGATAGATAGATAGATAGATAGATAGATAGATAGATAAACAAACAAAAGAAAGATGTTAAAATGTAAGGGAAAGAAAAACAATTTTTAAAAAAATATTTTTACGAAAAAAGAAAAGAAATAAAAAACTTTTAGTAAGTATTGATTATGAGGTCGGTTTGACCTTTCGGCATTCTCGGCTTGCTTCGTCAGGGAGTAAATATTCAAAAAGAGGAAGTGGTGTAAGGCAATGGTGTGTCTTCTCAATGGACTGATTCAACCTATACAGCGAGGTGATTCTGAGACAATTAAAAGTCCTACCAGGATTCATTATTGGCGGCCACAAATTTAACATAAGTTATGCAGATTAGATAGAGTTAATAACAGTTTCAGAAATTACAAGAATCTCAACAGAAGATATATAAGGAAAGCCAGAAGAAAGAAACAACTGCAAGAAGACCAAATACATTGTTATTAAGAAAAGGAACAACTGTTATGGGGTCCACCCCTTTTTCATACAAGTGGACTCGACCGGTGTGTACATGGACTGCTGCAGTTAAATACCCAGAGTAGTCAGAGTAGAGAGAGAGAGCAGTGATTGTGATTGAGTTGGAGGTAGAGTAATAGTGTGAGGTAACCGCTTGTAGAAGTCACAGCTGCGAGCATGTAGACTCTAAGGAAGTCCTACTTCGAGACCGGATTTACCAGGCTGTATATATATATATATATTATTATTGCTACTAACCGCGTTTCTGGATCTACTAACCGTATTACCAATTGTATTATTGTGTAAATACATTTATTTGTTATATTTCATTCCTACGTTTGTCATTCATTGGAGACCAGATTTCATCTCGGAATCCACAACAACAACCCAATATGATAATTGACAAATTGGTATTACCAAAATCAAACAACTAAAAAAAATTTAAATACCTGGGAAGTGTTTTAACAGAGGACCGGTGTCAGACAACTAATCAACAGGTTTCAACCCTCGCAACGAAACTTCTACGCACTCTGGTCTAACCAAACGATCCGTAATCTACAAGTTCGTTCTGACAATTGACTATGCCATCTACTATTTTTTTTACTATTGCCTATCACCAAATGACCCACAGTATTAAAAAAAAGTAGCGTCACGCATGCGTAGTGGAACGATTGCAAATGGACGCGCTTCTTGACCACGCGTGACATCGTCGCTACCTCGCGACGTCAGCCATGTTGGATTTTCACGCCAAACACGTACATGCCCGCTTCGCCCGGCGGTGTAAATGTATTCTCTCGGTACACACGGAAAGTGTGACACTGAAATTCGTTGGCGCATTGGAATAGCGAAAGATGCCTTCCAAAATGTAAGTAAAGTATTAAGAAATAGAAAAGAAAACATTAGAGACAACGAAAAGATTACTGAACTGTTATGTAATACCAATCCTCTTATATGGCATTGAATGCTAGACAATCTTCTCACAGATGAAGAAGAAACTTGAAGCAACAGAAATGTGGTTCTACAGAAGGATGCTGAGAATACCGTGGACTGAACATGCGTGCATCGACAAAGTTTTAGACAACATGACGGACACTTATACTTAACATTAGGAAGAGATAGTTGAAATGTCTAGAGTAAATAATGAGGAAAGAGGGCTTGGAAAATTTGATGCTCACAGGGCAGATTGAAGGCAAGAGAAACAGAAGTAAACAACGCACAACCTACCTGTCGTGCTTGGGTAAATGGATAGCAGAAGAGGGTTTAGTAGAGATAACAAAAAGACAAATTGTATTAAGTGCTACAAAGAACAGGAAATTGTAGAGAGCCATGATCGCCTACGTCCTGAAGGGACACGTCACATACAAGGAGAATTTATTTTAGCTGTTGGGTAGTTAAGGAGGTGACAAGTGGAGAGATTGTTCGTGTTTCTAAGCCCTTTATTTGATATGCGCGCACCTGCATGACTCCATATATACAAGCACCCACAATCGTACCCACATCTACACCCACACACGCCTACTGGTGCATATGTGCTCGTCATAGCGTGAATGATGTAATTTAGTTTTTATCTACAAAAGATAAGCGTTCTACATTCGCTTTCGGCACTTGAGCGTACAGCTCAAAGATTAAACATCAAGTATCTGGTTATTTAGTGTAACGTTCTATAAATGCGGATCAAAGGAACTTGTTATTCAAAGAATGGTGGCTTGGAGCTCAAAGCTGGGGAGAAAAAAAAACCTTCCTACTACAGCCAAACACTAGGTTTATAAAATCTACGGTAATAGCAAAATTGTTATTCTTTTTTATCCAATGTATTTGTTGTAACCTAGAAAAGGTTACTGAATGAGGAATAACCAAAAAAGAGGTTGGAAATGAAAATAATAATCTTTATAACACCAACAAAATTGAATACTCGCTAGCGGTGTCATGTAGGTAAACCACTGCTAGTGGTGGACTAATTAGCATATTACCACCCATTTAAAACATATTTATGAGGATTGGGACATCCCCATTAGTGTTCATAGGTGCGGCATATAACAATAATAAAAATCATTTTTCATGCATTTTTATAGTAAAAATCATTTACAATGCATTTTTATAGTAAAAATCATTTGCTATGCATTTTTATACCAAAAATCATTTACAGTGCATTTTTATAGTAAAATCATTTGCAGTGTATTTTATAGTAAAAAAATCATTTACAATGCATTTTTTTATTTAGCATTTTTATAGTAAAATCATTTGCAATGCATTTTTATATTTGCAATGCATTTTTATAGTAAAATCATTTGCAATGGATTTTTATAGTAAAAATCATTTGCAATGCATTTTCATAGTAAAATCATTCAAAATGCATTTTTATAGTAAAAATCATTTGCAATGCATTTTTTATAGTAAAAAATCATTTGCAATGCATTTTATAGTAAAAATCATTTTGCAATGCATTTTCATATTTGCAATACATTTTATAGTAAAAATCATTTGCAATGCATTTTTATAGTAAAAAATTTGAATTTTTATAGTAAAAATCATTTGCAGTGCATTTTTATAGTAAAAAATTTCATTTGCAATGCATTTTATAGTAAAAATCATTTGCAATGCATTTTTATAGTAAAAATCAAAATGCATTTTTAGTAAAAATCATTTGCAATGCATTTTATAGTAAAATCATTTGCAATGCATTTTTATAGTAAAAAAATTTGCAATGCATTTTTATAGTAAAAATCAATGCATTTTATACCAAAAAATCATTTTGCATTTTATAGTAAAAATCATTTGCAATGCATTTTTATAGTAAAAATCATTTGCAATGCATTTTTATAGTAAAAATCATTTGCAATGCATTTTTATAGTAAAAATCATTTGCAATGTATTTTTATAGTAAAAATCATTTGCAATGCATTTTCATAGTAAAAATCATTTACAATGCATTTGCAATGCATTTTTATAGTAAAAATCATTTGCAATGCATTGTTATAGTAAAAAGTTGCCATGCATTTTTTAGTTCATTTACAATGCATTTTTATAATAAAAATCATTTTGCAATGCATTTTTTATAGTAAAAATCATTGCAATGCATTGTTATAGTTTTACAATGCATTTTTATAATAAAATCATTTGCAATGCATTTTTAAGTAAAAATCATTTGCAATGCATTTTTATAGTAAAAATCATTTGCAATGCATTTTTATAGTAAAAATCATTTGCAATGCATTTTTATAGTAAAAATCATTTGCAATGCATTTTTATAGTAAAAATCATTTGCTATGCATTTTTATAGTAAAAATCATTTACAATAAATTTTTATAGTAAAAATCATTTGGAGTAATGGATAGCTACTCGGATTGAGGAATCGGAGAGCCGACTTTGAATTCTAGTCGAATCCATTACATTCGCTTACGTACTGATACCTATGGGAAAGGTATGGATCCTCTTCTTCTCCACCCACCCCCACCAGATATGGGTAAATAGCATGATAGACCGAGTTCTATAGCCTTAGATGGCAATTGGTCAACCGCAGAAAGAAATGGCAACCTATTACGGGAAAAAATCTGCTCTGTGAATCGAAAGATACATGATCGTCAATGCGTGTATCACGCATGGCACATAACTGACTAAATCTTACAATACTGGCTAGTGGCGTGAAGTAGGTAAACCACTGCTAGGGTTAAACTACTAAGACAGCATATTACCCCCCCTCCTCTTACAATAGTGTCCAACGTATTTATGAGGATTGAGACATAACCATTAGAGTTCATAGGTACATAGGTATATAACAGTATTTTATTTTGATAACTAGAATTCTGAGACAGAAACGACTTTTTTATTGGTTTTTCAATATATAAAAACATTTATTTATGTATTTATATATATGTATGTGTGTGTGTGCGCGCGCGCGCGTGTGTGTGTGTGTGTGTGCGCGCTAAATCCCCCAACACTTAATAATATAATCCACCAGCAGGAAAGTAAAATCATTGACGTACAACCTTTGGCCATAAATAAACTGCCAAAACCGGTCCATCTCCTTGTCACCAACCTAGACTACTTATCAAAACGATGCGTCCCCTTAAGTGGCCCCACACATTTTCACCGACAGCTATCTAAACTAATTTAAAAAAAACCCCACATTCTGAGACTGAGGAAGAGTGGCATATAGGTGTACTATTCTGAAATAGACTATACCCACATTTTGGATTTTTGCTATATTTGTAGGTCTGATGAATTGGATCGTGATTACGATTCCAATGTTATAAATTATAACCATGGAATATTAGTGTTTGAGCCTTATATATATATATATATATATATATACACACACACACACACATATATATATATATATATATATATATATATATATATATATATATATATATATATATATATATATATATATATATATATATATATATATATATATATATATATATATATATATATATATATATATATATATATATATATATATATATATATATATATATATATATATATATATGTATATATATATAATTATCTATTTAAAAATATCATTCCAACGCTACATAAGAGTTTTCATATTTCAAAACAAGAGCCGAAAAACTTCAATTTAATTATTTGAATTAAATTGAATTAATGTACTAATTAATTAAGTACTTTAAAGTACTAATTAATTAAATAATTATATTTATGCTCTACTTTTGTATCGAGCACTATTTTTTAAAAATAATAACAAAAATACTAAAGAAATTTGGATTATTTACCTAACGAGTTTTTTCCTATTTTCTATATATACATTTACACACACACACACACACACACACACACACACACACACACACACACACATATATATATATATATATATATATATATATATATATATATATATATATATTCTTCAACTGAATTGAGCGGATTTCGTATAGAAAACGTTAAAATTTCCCTTTTTTCTCTCTGCCGTGCAACGATAGGGGTAGGATCTCTGACTGATGCCAAATCGATCGGGTTTCGATCCCGGCTTGAAACAAACGGACATCTAACTACACTGAAGAGTTGTGATACAAAGTCTGCTATATTTATGGGATAAAGTGCTCAATATCAGAGATAGAGCGTGTGTAATGTAAAGGAACAGTGAAGTCAACACTTAGAGGCGACAGTCTGTTGACTTCAATGTTCACTTTTATTTTATATATTATATATATATATATATATATATATATATATATATATATATATATATAGTACTAGGGCCCGGCGTTGCCCGGGGATGTAACAGTAAGAGATAGATCAAGTATCGACCATCATAAAGTCTGAAAAATAAAATTGACAAAGATTATTGTTTAAGGTTGACGGACACACATGTCTTAGTTTTTTCTTCTTTTTTTGTGTTTTTTGGGGATTTTTTTTACGAATTGGCCAAACTCAAAGAAAAACATTGTTTTCAATCGTTATTATGAGTCTACCGATTGAATAGAATTTTATTATAAACAATT
Source organism: Acanthosepion pharaonis (assembly GCA_903632075.3). Lineage (NCBI taxonomy): Eukaryota > Metazoa > Mollusca > Cephalopoda > Sepiida > Sepiidae > Acanthosepion > Acanthosepion pharaonis. Next base: position 919,156 of record CAHIKZ030001016.1, read on the forward strand.
GTCTTGTAAGTGGAATTTTTAAAGCATTCTGAATGTAAAAATAAAGAAAAAAGTGTGCAAAACAATAAGAAACACTACCTGCCAAAAAAAAGTGAAGTTTTGTTGAAATCAGTTGAAAAATGTAGGAAATCCGATCCCATATATAAATGAACACACACACACACACACACACACACACACCTGTGTTTTATAAAAAGTATAACTCGATATGAGTTGTCCCCCTTCCATTCTGCGAAAGCGATGCCTCTTAATCGTGTTTTCAAATTGATTTTGTGCAAAAACAATTGTGTTTTTCCAATTTTGGGCGCTGTCAGAACCACCGCAAAGTAATTTTACGTAGTCCTGTGAAATTTTGTTGAAATCGGATGAAAATATAGGAAATCCAATCCAATATATAAACGTACAGACACACACACACAACCTGGGGTTTATAATAAGTATGATATATATGCACAGACAATAATCGGTCATTTGATAAAATCACCTGAGGAAACCAAGGTAGCAGGTTCCACTGACCTCCTGATTATATATATATATATATATATATATATATATATATATATATGGTTAATGGGTTGTTATATATATATATATATATATATATATATATAACAAGCATGTTTTGTTTCATGATATATTCTACTGAGGCAAATATAAGCCGCTTATTTAAGAGTCAGTATTTATACATATTAAAAAGCAATATTTAGAAAAATTGACGTTGTTTATCCTAATCTGAATTAGAGAACACTCTAAAATATTCTAAAATCTCACAACGTTAAGGAAAAGAAAACTACAGAAGAAGTTAAGTGATATAAATTTTTGACACGTTGTTAAACGAAAGTTGATGGTGTTGCTGTTGTTATATATATATATATATATATATATATATATATATATTATAAAGTTAACAAATCCGTTGGTATATAATACAATATTAAAAATGAGCCATAAAACGAGCTCAATGTATTTATTATTACAGAGCAAATAATTAATAAACAATAAAATCCCAAATCACCTCATATGGGGAATAAACTATTTCGGCAGACGAAGATATCTGTCGGTTGTCTTATCAACCCTGGTGACGACTGAGTTCGTGTCAGGAATAGAAATTTAACTGTGAAAGCTATAAAAAAAAAAAAAAATACAAAATTTAACGATTTCAATTTTTCAGTCAGACAAAGTCACGAGACATTTCTCCAGGGGAGAAGTTTTATAAAATTAAACCCAAATATTAACCTTATGACATTAATTTGAGGTTATATGAAGAATGAAATATTAATTTAAAATTAAAAGAGGAATAAATAGTCTACACTCCACACCGGGGTTGATAAGAAAGACGACTGATATCTTCGTCTGCCGAAGTAGGTTATTCCCCATATGAGGGGATTTGGGATTTTATTGTTTATTATATATATAGGAGGCACGGTGGAGTAATGGATAGCGGCTTGGATTGAGGAATCGCAGAGCCGAGTTCAAATTCCAGTCGAATCCATTACATTCACTTACGTATTAATACCCTTGGGAAAGGTATGAATCCTCTTCCTCTCCCTCCAGCCATATAATCTATGGGTAAAATAGCAAGACAGACTGGATGGCAACTGGTCTAGGAGAAGAACAACTCTGTATTCAAAACCTGCGGAGGGCCGTTTGGGGACCCTGTGGCACGTAGTGTACCAGGTCTCTGTATTCGTCCCTTCAATAAGTGTGGATGGTCCTGCACGAGGCCTTCACCACTATAATCAAATCTCATGTCGGTTTCCTGGAAACTGATCTGCTCGACGGGAGAGTCGATTATATATATTGTAGAGTGGATAAATGAAACGGCCAAATATAAGCAGGCGTGTACGCGTGTGCTGGTGTGCACACGCAGGCAAGCAAATAAATAATCGTTAAATTTATGCATTTAGTGTAAACGTAATAGTACTCAATGCGGTTATACAGAGCAAAGATCTGTATCAATTAGTACATATATGTGTATCTACCTATAGTTTTTGGTGTATATGCGACTATATATTTCCTGGTCGGTGTATATATATATATATATATATATATATATATATATATTCATCGAGCCCAGAATGCAGAAAAGCACTGAACGGTCGTTTCGTTCTATTTGAGGCTCATCAGTAGTGCGCATCCCCTACCGAGAATCGAACCCGGACCATTTCGATACAAACGTCATACCAACTGCACCACGGGCCTCGGTGACGAAGAAGACACAAACTAGACTCGATATAGCGCTGCCACTCACTCAGCACAGTGAGACTCATCCAAGTATACAGATAATCTCGGAACAGTGCCCCAAGAGCCACGTCTGTATACTGACCCTTAGCCGCTTCCCACGAGCATTAGCTGGGTCAAGCAAGGATATGCAGTGAAGAAATTTGGGGGTGGATTTAAAATAATCATATATATGTGATATCACACACACACACACACACACACACACATATATATATATATATATATCCGTGTGTGTGTGTGTACAAATTTCAGATAGAGTTTATCTGTAAAATGACAATATGAGTAAAGGCAAAAGAAAAGCTGTTGAGTGACATACTTAACGTTTTTGTGTGACTGGACTAAAAAAAAAATACTGCTAACTTCTGAATTTAACTTTTTCCTTCTTAGTATCCTAAGTCACACTTATCTGCCTATATTTCTAAGAATAGTTATTGCAACTGTTTATACTATTAGTTCTTCTAGATCAGTTGGTAACCGAAGAGACCCGTCTACACTCTTTGGCAATCATCTCAACCAGAAGAACAACTCAAAATTAAAAAAAAAAATAATGGAGAAGGCAGCCGATAAAACATTGCCGCCATCTTTCGCAAGATGTCTTGGTATTTCATGAATAATAAAGTAAATGGATGTGTGGTGAGACATGATTGCCTCCAAACTGAGGGACATTTTTAATTTCTAAGAATTTCTTTTTATAAAACATTGTCATTATTGTCAATTTTGAACAAACTGTTATTTCCTCTTGTATTTTCTGTTTGTTTATAATTTTCTTAGATGAAGCATTGTCATTATCATTAATGTTTTTGTTTCCGCTTATTTTCTACTTGTTTACAATCCGTAAGAGTTGAAGATGTAATAGTCTTAATTTGTCCGACTTTTGTTTTTAAATCATTTCACCCCGAGAAAGGCGATAACGCCACTATGACGCAGGGGATTACAGAGAGTGAAAGAGAAGAGTATATTAAGGAGAGAACAACAAAAGAACCGGCTTCAGGAAGGCAGAAGATGGCGAGGGGCGTTGCTTTTATTTTTTTTAAAGACCGTAGTTGACAGGGAAGCAAGAAATCGGTAAGGCGTTCCACAGTGGAGAAGCGTGAAAAAAGAAACCATTAGAATAAAAGAAACGGTTGCATCGAGCTAGTTCAACAGTAAAACGGCGAGACCTAATTGCCAATCGAGTAGCACGTTTAAATTCGTGCAGTCAAGGGATGAAAGAAAAAAAAACTCATTAAAACAGTTGCCATGAAAATATTTGTAGAAGAGATAGAAGGAAGATATGCCACATCAGTGAGAAAGAGATTGAAGTCGAGATGCCAGATCAGGATCGATAACATAACAGACACTTCTTTAGATTTTGTCAAGAATTTCCTAAGATACAGCAGGAGAACCAGACCAGATATGGCAGCAGTATTCAATGCACTGAGTGCATATATATATATATATATATATATATATATATATATATATATATATATATATATATATATATCTCAGGTAGAAAGTATGTTTTTAATAAGAATTTCATGTTATATTATTTTACATATATGTAAGTGTGTTTGTAAAATATATATATATATATATATATATATATATATATATATATATATATATATATATATTAATCATTTCACCCCAAGCAAGGTAATAATGTTAGTATGACACATGGGTTTATAGGGAGTGAAAGAGAATGAGATGATTTTACTGAGGAAAAGGACAATAAAGAAACAGGATTCAGAAGGCGATTGATATTGCATTTAAATTTTTGAGAATTGTAGGTGGAAGGGAAGCAAGAAATCAGAATGGTGTTCCACAGGTGATAAGTGTGAGAAAAGGAGCTTAGACTAGAGGAGACAATTGTGTCTAACTAGTTCAACAGTAAAATGGTGAGACCTAATTGCCAATCTAGTAGCCCATTTGCAATTCATGCAATCGAAGCACTAAGGATGCCAGGTCAGGATCGATTACATTACAAACCCTTCTTTGAATTTTGTCAAGAATCTCGCGACATACAGCAGGAGCACCAGACCAAATATGGCAGCTGTATTCAGTGCCCGGATGAATGGTAGAATTATAAGTGTGCATAATGGATTCTGACGAGAAATGTTTTCTGGTACGTTCTTCTAAATGCAGTTTCTCGTGCGACCACCGAAGTTAGGCAACGTCGCGCCTGGTCAGTACATGGATGAGTGGATCGTTTGGGAATACCAGGTGCTTTTTAACTTGGATGTGCAGGTGGTGTAATGGAAAACTTCTCGGAATTGGAATTCGGAGTTCCAATCCAGTCGAGTTCATTCGATTCACTTAAGCGCAAATACACTTGGAAAGGGGATGAATCCACATCTTCAATCCCCGCCAGCTATGGGTTAACTAGTAAGACTTGTATCAGTAAATCATTATTATCCCCCAAAAACTTTACAATCGAAAAATATTTTCTGGCTTTAAATAAGCTGGAAGAGGTTGATGAACCGTAAAAAGCAAATCAATTCTTCTAAATATAATTAATACTATTAATTTTTGACTGGTCTTTTTTTTCTTTTCTTTTCTTTTCTTTTTTTTTTTTTTTTGAAATTTATTTATTTATTTCATAGCACGCTGATCTCTTTTACACTAAGATCGATTTATTTTCAATCAACCTGCGAAATTTTGGCCTACTTTAAAAGCGAAACAAATTACGCAACACTTATTTTGATTAACCGCGTTACTTAGAATGATTACTTCGCTACTTAGTTCTATAAACGTAATTTTTAATGGGTTGCTATCCCGTTTTTTTTTTTAATTTTTACTAAACAGTGACATTGATAACAACTGATGTAAATTGAGAAGGACTATTAAAGAAAAAATCTGCTTCTTTAACGTTTTCATATATTATAAAAGAAGTCGATAAATAAAAGTAATGCTCACATTCTTTTTTTTTTGCTGAGTCGTTTCTGTCTCGGAATTCAAGTTATCAAAATGAAATACATTGGGTAGAGAAGAATGACACTGTTTTCCAGTGTGGTGGATTTTATAAGTTCAACACATGGAAACTATCCAGAATGTATATATATCAAAGTAATAATACTTCATCTCAGAGCTTAACCTTTTGAGTCTTGCGTTCCTGAACAATTTTAATCCTTTTGTCTGAGCTCCTGAGTCAAAATTCTCAGATATTTGGTAGGTAATGTTTCACAGTAGATAATAGTTACACGTGTTTAACCACTGTTCAATCGGTGCCTGGGCATTATGTCATTTTTCTCTACCACCGTTCAACCGGTGGCTGGGTATAACGTCATTTTTTTCTACCACTGTTCAACCGGTGCCTGGGCATTATGTCATTTTTCTTTACCACTGTTCAACTGGTGGCTGGGCATTACGTCATTTTTCTCTACCTCTGTGCAACCGGTGGCTGGGCATTACGTCATTTTTCTTTACCACTGTTCAACCGGTGGCTAGACATTGTCATTTTTCTCTACAACTGTTCAACCGGTGCCTGGGCATTAAGTCATTTTTCTTTACCACTGTTCAACTGGTGGCTGGGCATTACGTCATTTTTCTTTACCACTGTTGAACTGGTGGCTGGGCATTACGTCATTTTTCTTTACCACTGTTGAACTGGTGGCTGGGCATTACGTCATTTTTCATTTTTTCTTTACCACCTCTGTGCAACCGGTGGCTGGGCATTACGTCATTTTTCTTTACCACTGTTCAACTGGTGGCTGGGCATTACGTCATTTTTCTTTACCACTGTTGAACTGGTGGCTGGGCATTACGTCATTTTTCATCTCATTTTTCTCTCTGTGCAACCGGTGGCTGGGCATTACGTCATTTTTCTTTACCACTGTTCAACTGGTGGCTGGGCATTACGTCATTTTTCTCTACCTCTGTGCAACCGGTGGCTGGGCATTACGTCATTTTTCTTTACCACTGTTCAACTGGTGGCTGGGCATTACGTCATTTTTCTTTACCACTGTTCAACTGGTGGCTGGGCATTACGTCATTTTTCTTTACCACTGTTCAACTGGTGGTTGGTCATTACGTCATTTTTCTTTACCACTGTTCAACTGGTGGCTGGATATTACGTCATTTTTCTTTACCACTGTTCAACTGGTGGCTAGGTATTATGTCATTTTTCTCTACCACTGGTTAAACCGGTGGTCAAGGCTCAAAGGGTTGTCAGCACATCAGAGTCATTTTTCAATAAAATAACAGAGAAAAAACATCACCATGCCATCTCATATAAAATAAATCATTTTATTCAAGAAAGACATAATTTTCTTTGTAAGATTGAGTTTAGCCAAAACCAAAATGAAGAATTCTTCATTTCAATCAGTTGTTTGATGTGTCAAGAGCGCACTCACCAAATTTAAGACACACAACGTTATTTTTTGATCAGCATTACTTTTTTGATATGTATAAATACCTGTTCCTAAATAAACGGTTTATATTTGCCTCGACAGAGTACATCATAAAAGAAAACTCGCTTGCACCCCTTTCTATCGTTACATTAGTTTCTAAACACTGGTAACCCCCTTTCGTCTGAATTTGTAATTCCTTTCTATAGTAAAACTGTTAGCAACATAAAATAAATAAGTTTGAATTTTGATATGTGCGATTTTTGGCGGTTTACTCTGTAAAATAAGTAAGACTTATTTATACATTTCACATTGTTCGAACTATTTTCCTCATCTTTATTGTCATATTTACGATGTTTCGGCCGTTATACGCTCCGGCCTTCTTCGGGTGATGTATGTTGGAATTTCGAACCGAACCCATTATTTCAACAACCGGGGTAGATTGTTCTAATTCCACGTGTCAACCCTAAATAATATCAAACACTCAGCATCAAGGCAATTGTTGGTCATGGAGGCTACTCTGTAAAATAAGTAAGACTTATTTATACCATTCACATTCTTCGAACTATTGTCCTCATTTTTATTGTCATACTTACGATGTTTTGGCCGTTATACACTCCGGCCTTCTTCAGGTGATATACGCTGGAATTTCAAACCGAACCGTTTATTTTGTCAACCGGGGTAGATTGTTCTAGTTCCACGTATCAACCCTAAATAACATCAAAAATAAGAAGCAAGAAAGACTACGCTAAACTGAAGAAGAAATGGGGGTCTGCTTATCGCACCTTCGACTAAACATTGAAGAAATGGCGACAAAACCCCAGGCACAGTTTTCACAATAAGTAAGCTGCACAAATAGTTGAATAGAAACATTGAAATAATGCAATTTTATATTTGTGTTTATTTCTTTTTAAATTTATGGTTTTATTTCATAATTTTTAAATGTATAGCCTTTAAAAATGTTGCTAAGTGTGTCGTGATATTTTCATTTGCTCCTAGGTGTGCCATTGCTTAAAAAGGTTGAGAAACATTGGGCTAAACAGTCAAAAATCTAGCCGTATTTCAAGCCCTCAGTATAAAGGCAAGCAGCCATAGGTTATTTTAAGGGTTTGAGAACGGTTAAAAATAATTCTTATATAAAACAATGGTAATTGCCTCGGCGATAGTAACGAAAACCCGAGTAATAATGTTTATTTTTCGCAAACAGAGGAATTGAAGCAAAGTTGATTTCAGAAAGCGGGAACAAATCGGTTTTCAATTTAACTTCTCTTTTAAACATTTCTTTGAATTTTTTTAAAGTTTATTTACTTATTTATAATAATCCATTTCTAGTGTTCAGTAATTTTTTCTCCAATTGAACTTTAAAAACATATTGAAACACGCATGCGTGTTTAAGTGGCTGTTTGTTTAACGAGGCATCGGGCAAACGATTTGCCTGTTTTTGAATCGAGAGTTTAAGTCATGCATTTAAGAATTATGAATTAATATTGTCGAAGTTTCCGATATGCAACATTGAGCATTTGATTTAATAATTTTCCAATGTATATTGCTCTGAAATTACGCTCAACGAAGTAGAAATGGGGGTCTGCTTATCGCTCATTCGATTAAACATTGAAGAAATGGCGACAAAACCCCAGGCACAGGTTTCACACTGAATAAGCTGCACATATCGTTGAATAGAAACATTGAAATAAAGTAAGTTTATATTTGGGTGACTATTTTTTTTTAAATCAATAGTTTTATTTCATAACATTTAAATGTATAGCCTTTAAAAATGTTGCTAAGTGTGTCGTGATATTTTCATTTGCTCCTACGTGGGCCGTTGCTTGAAAAGGTTGAGAAACACTGGGCTAAACGTTGAACACTTTAATTTACTGTGTACGGAGGTGACTGCCTTTTGGTCTTTTTTTTTTCTTCTCTTTTCGGGATTTTTCTTGTCTAAGGGATTAGGTCGGCTGACAAATTTATCTCTTGGTCACACTAACATCGTTATGTTTTTAGTAGCCGTAGTATATATATATATATATATATATATATATATATATATATATATATATATATATATATATATATATTCATTATTTTTCCTCCAAACCAATCCGTGAAGCCACTACGACGCCATGAATTACTGAGAGTAAAAGAAATTGAGAAAACTTTGAGGAATTAGGACAATAAAATAACAGACTTTTTAGGGGACAGAAGATGACGACTGATGTATTTATATTTTTTGAAGATCGGAGGTGACAGGAAAGCAAGAATCCAGAAGGCATTTCCACAGGTGAGAAGTTTTAGAGAAGAAACCATTAAAATATATCTGATGCTTACAGCTCGGAATTTAATATCTAAAATGATGAGACCTATCCGCCAATCTAGTACTGCGATGAAGTTCGTGAGTTTGGGGTACCAAAAACGAAAAATCATCAGAATAATTGTCATAAAATTTATTTATGTTCCGACCATTTAAATGTTATCATCGCACCCATTCTAAAGCAAAAAAAAAAGACTTGAAAAGATTTGAAGTTACCATTATAAGAACGAAACCAACCGCATTAAATATCTTCCACCATAGAATTTTTTTTACAATGTGTATAAAGTATGCAAAATACGAATAAATATATATATATATATATATATATATATATATATATATATATATATATATATATATACACGACAAAACGGTATATAATTTATATATCAGAAACATAAAACGAAACTTGTATCATCAAGCACTCTGTTAATTTAACCGTTTATTTATGAATATCATTCATATATATATATATATATATATATATATATATATATATATAATATATATATATATATATATATATATATATATATATAGAGAGAGAGAGAGAGAGAGAGAGGGGGAGAGAGGGATGGAGGGAGATAGATAGATAGATAGATAGATAGATAGATAGATAGATAGATAATAAGAAGGCGAAGACTTGACATTAAGTTAACTGGAACGCAAGCTTCACCCCCTTTACGCCCCCCTCCCTCAACTTAATGTCTCCACTGACTATCAGACTTTGGCCTAAAAACAAATGCTTAAATATTACTATATTAATACCGAATTTTATTTAGATTAAGATCCTTTTAATTAAATTATTTTGAATCGACCTGATTTATCCTGCATAAAAACAGCAAACGGTATCGGCCAAAGTAACATAGGAACTAACCTTAAAATCTAAAAAGGTGTAGAGTAAATTCTTGGTTGAACTACCAACCAATAATCTCTGAATGACCTATCTTTACCCAAACCCTCTCACTCACCTTTCTTCCCCATTAACAATCTAAAGTGTCCTTCAGGTATACTTTCTCCATTTGTGGAGAAGGTTTTCGTTCTGATGAGTTGAACATCTCGGTGTTCACGAAATCAAAATTATAAACGAAATGGATAATTAAAGTCTCCGTCGGAAACTAGTAAATCGTATATATATATATATATATATATATATATATATATATATATATATATATATATAGGATATTTGAAAAGTGCCTCACCATTTTAGAATACATATAATTTATTTAATAATTAATAACTATAATTTTTACAATAAAGGGATATGAAAGGAAATCTTTTAGCATGAGGTTTTATTTAAAATTCGATATGGGCATCAGACTTCTCTACCAGCTTCTGGGGCCTTCCAGGAATCGCGTCAACTGATTTCACCAGGAACTCTTGTGGTATTGAAGACATAACTTCTTATATTCCCCCTTCAAGTTCTTCCGAAGTCTTGGTTTGTTATAGTCGACTTGTTCCTTTAATTAACCCCAAAGAAAAAAGTCACAGGGTGTTACGCTAGCACCTCTGGCTGGCCACTCGTATATAAAATAGGTAGTTACTTTTCAATCGATCTTTTAATTTATTTTTTTTTATTTAAGTATAGAAAAACCGCTTTAGCATGTGTTCTACCGATCAGTTTCTGGTTTAGTGTGTATCCTGCCACCACATTTGCATCCTAGATTATCAAGGCATTGTCTCGACTTTTTTTATCAATGTGTTAAAAGACATTCACAATGTTTTTATTTAAAGGATTCAAATATATTGTTTTACGATGGATTTTTAGCCAAATTTCTTAGTTTATATATATATATATATATATATATATATATATATATATATATATATATATATATATATATTTATTTAAAATTTTATAATACAACAATAAATGTCATCCCCTCCTCCCGTTTTTGCTTTCCCCTTACGTTAGATAATGTGGGATACAAATATGATGGTAGGATACACTGACCGGTAGGGCACACGCTAAAGTGGCGCCGAAATACCTTTGTTTTGTTTTTTTTTTCTTTACTGTTTCTTGATAAATTTTACATTTTATGATTCCTTTTTAATTTCTCTTCTTATACCGAGAGTGTTTTCCTGAATAATAATAGTAGTAGTAGTAGTAGTAGTAGTAGTAGTAGTAGTAGTAGTAAATACCCTTGAAAATTGCCCAGTTTTGAAAAAATTCTTTCATTGTAGAGGTACAAAAAATGGCGCCGCTTTAGCATGTGTCCGACGGATCAGTTTCTGGTTTAGTGTGTATCCTGCCACCACATTTGCATCCTAGATTATCAAGGCATTGTCTTGACTTTTTTCTCGATGTGTTAAAAGACATTCACAATGTTTTTATTTAAAGGATTCAAATATATTGTTTTGGGATTTTTTTTTTTTAGCCAAATTTCTTGTTTTATCAATTTTTTTTTTTTTAAATTTTATAATACAAAAATAAATGGAATTCCTCCTCCTGTTTTTTGCTTTCTCCCTTACATTAGATAATGTGGGATACAATATGGCGGTAGAATAGACTGATCGTTAAGACACACGGTGAAGCAGCATCGAAATATATTTGTTTTTTTTTTCTTTCTTTTCTGTTCCCTGATAAATTATATATTTTATGATTCCTTTTTAATTTTTCTTCTTATATTGAGCGTGTTTTTTCCGAATAATAATAATAATAATAATAGTAGTAGTAGTAACAGTAGTAGTAGATAGCAATACCCTTGAAAATTACCCGTTTGTGCTATCTGGATTTTCTGATGTATCATAATTCTTAAGTCAATGATTGGATAAGTTCCCTGTTATACAATTTTCCTCTATTCTATTGTTAAATATTTGAGCTTAACAACTTTAACAAATTATTGCAATAGTTGATAGTCGGCACCCGCTCTCATCCGAGCATTGGGATCATCATCTTTTCTTCTTATTCCCCTTTTCCAACTCTGATGGCTGTGACGTCATGAGCAGGTGTCATTGAGAAGTGTGGGTGGTGGATACGGGCCTTCCTGACAGCACATCGTAGATCCTCTTCATGTTGACGGTTGAACTTTCAAGTCTCGCTCCCCACTAGAATGGTTCTACGCCAGGAAGACCGATTTACAGCAACGGTTTCCCAGGTATCAGAGGCGTCGTTGGCCTGTGTCAGGGATGTCTTCAACTGATCCTTGAAGCGTCGTTTTGGGCCTCCACGTAGCCTCTTGACACTGGCGTGTTTTTTCAGACTGGATGTTACGTGACTTTGAGTAAAACGCATTCTGGATCAGCGGAAGAGATGTTATAGGATGACAGCCTCGATGCTGCTGAAGAGATGTCTGAGAAACTCATTGTTGGTGATGCATACCTGCCAACTGATGCGAAGGATTCTTAGGAGATTCGTTTTTTTTTTTTTAAACGACCCAGATGATTGACGTCCCAACGATACAAAGTTCAATTCTCCCAAGCGTACAGAAGGGTTGAGAGGACAACGGTCTGGAAGAGGTGAGGTCGTGATTGCCGAAGACCCGGTGTGAGCGCGATCCGTACGCTGTTTGAACTATCCAATAGTGTAAGAGATCGACTTGAAAGTGGATCCATCCTTGGATGGTCCTACACCAGTGAGGTCGATTTGCAGCAACGGTTTCCCAGGTCTCAGAATGGCTTGTGTCAGGGATGTTTTCAACTGATCCTTGAAGCATCGTTTTGGGCCCCCGCATAGCCTCTTGTTCTCTAAAGGATGATACGTGGACGTTGAGTGGGGCGCATTCTGGACACGTGACCCGCCTAACAAAACAAAAAAGCGACTGAATGAATGCATATGGTGGGCACCCGCTCGCATCTAAGCATCGGGATCGACATCGTCTCTCCTTATTTCTTTTTTTCTCTTCTGGTGGCTGTGGTGGAAATGGCTGTGAAGGCCCAGTCTACTCCTGAAGAGTCGTGACAAGGAGTCACTGAAGAGTGTGGGTAATAGATGCAGCTGGTTTTCATGCTAACGGTTGGACTCGAAAGTCTCGGTCACACCATCCGCCTCCACCGGATGGGCTTACGCCAGGAAGGCCGATTTGCAGCAACGGTTTCCCAGGTATCAGAGGCGTTGTTGGCCTGTGTTAGAGATGTCTTCAACTGATCCTTGAAGAGTCGTTTTGGGCCTCCGCGTAGCCTCTTGACACTGGCGAGTTTTCCAAACAGGATGAAACTTGGGAGTCAACTGAAATATCTGATTTGAATGAAGGAGGATGTGGTAGGAAGTGAAGTTTATGAGAATAACGATTGAAACTTGACATGAAGAGATTAAGATTGTAGTGTTCGGGGGAGCACTCTCGCGTGAAGAATGTTCCGTAAAGTAGCAGTTCTTGAGAATAAAAGCTCTTTGAGAGGAAAATTTTTTCTTACATTTGGCATACGAAGGAAACAAATTAAACCAACCCAATGCGAACATTTCTTTATTCTTGAGGTATTAGCGAGGCGTAACGTCCGCGCTAACTAAAGAACTAAGGAACAAGTAAAATTATAAGATGATGACAATCAGAAACACTTCATAAATAATGCAATAATAATAAACATAAAAAATATTTTGAAAAATGAGTTCAGCAGATATACAAATATAGAAAGGAGTGTAAGGCAAGGATGTGTCTTCTCACCGGACTTATTAAACCTATACAGCGAGGCAATTCTGAGAGAACTGGAAATCCTACCAGGATTTAATCATTGGTGGTCATAATCTTGACAACGTTAGATAGGCAAATGACACAGTGCTGATAGCAGACACGATAAAGAAATTACAAAATCTCCTACAGAAGGTAGCAAAGGAGAGCGAGAAGAAAGGACTAAGCATAAACTACAAGAAGACGGAATCCATGGTCATCAGTAAAAGGATGAGCCCGAAATGCGATTTACAAGACGGGGACACCAAAATCAAACAAGTGCGAAAATTTAAATATCTGGGAAATGTTCTGACGGAGGACGGTAAGTGCGACGCTGAGATCCGAAGACGTCTTGGAATGGCCAAAGATGCATTCCAAAAGCTAAGCAGAGTATTAAGAGACAGGAGGATTTCTTTGGTAACAAAGAAAAGAGTACTGAGTTACTACGTAATATCTGTCCTCCTTTACGGCAGCGAATGTTGGACGGTCTCCTCAGAGATGAAGAAGAGACTCGAGGCAACGGAGGTATTGTTCTACAAAAGGATGCTAAGGATATCATGGACCGAGCGTGTGGGCAACGGTGAGGTTTTGTAGAGGATGCACACAAGGAGGAAGCTTATAATTAACATCAGGAAGAGACAGATGAAATTTCTGGAACACGTAATGAGAAAGGTGGGCTTGGAAAATATGACACTCACATGGCGGATAGCGAGAAAGAGAGACAAGGGAATGCAACGCGTGTCATACCTAGCGAGCTTAAGCAAGAGGATGGCAGAGCAGGATCTGGAAGAAATAACGAAAAGACAAAACATTGAGAGCTACAAGGGACGGGTTGAGGTGGAGAGCCATGATCGCCTACGTCCTAAAGGGACACGGTATATAAAAGAATAATAATAATAAATATGTTAAAAATAATATACCTATTAATTAAATTGGGTGATATCATTAAAGGGGAGGGTGTGTTTAATGAATGGTAATAATAGCATTGGTAAGTTTTATGGTTTGGTTTGTTTTGTTTTGTTTTACGGCATATCAACACGTCAATGGGTCATTTAATGCCAACAACTTTTTTTTTCCTGGTAATATTTTTGTTTTGTCAAAAACCTATTTCTGGTAATATTTTTTCCTCAAAAATGTATAGTTGGTAATATTATTTTTATCAAAAACGTATAGCTGGTAATGTTTTTTCAGAAACATATTGTCGGTAATATAATTTTTTTCTTCAAAAATTTATTTCTGGTAATAATTTTTTACAAATTATTTCTGGTATTAAACCTATTTTTACACTTTTATAACGCTTTTTACCTCAGTTTCGGGGTAAACTATTTGCCCATAGCTGGGACCCTAACAGGTGCTACCACCCCGGGTCAGGATGGACCTGGGAACACCAGCAATTAAGAGGTGGTTCCACGCTCCTCAAAGCCTCCTGATCAGAGGCCTTGCTGCTGGACGTAGTTTATCGTCATACACAGGACGGCGTCAAAGTTTGCTACAATTACCTGGAATAACACGCTTTAACGCTGTTAGATTCTTACAATCTAAACATATTTTCTGGCTTTAAATAACCTGTAAAAGGTTGATAAGCCGTAAAAAGCAAATCAATCAATCGAAAAGTACAAATTATATTTTATAAAGTTCAATTATATTTTATTCAGTTATTCATTGACCATTATTTGCAGTGACTTGTTGTCACTTATCAGGCAGCACTTCGATACATTTCTATTAATTTTTTTTTCTCAAAAATGTATAGCTGGTAATATTTTTTTTTTCAAAAACGTACAGCTGGCAACATTATTGTTTCAGAGGCCTTGCTGTTGGACGTAGTTTATCCTCTTACCCAGGACGCGGATGTAGTTTATCGTCATACCCAGGACGCATTGGTAAGTTTTCGTCGTAAGACATTACGATGTAATTATCAACGCCGCTTGAATCACCAGGTATTTATCGACTGACTTTCTGGATAACCCCATCAACCTACAGGGGTCGATATCGATCACTTTGATTTTTACGGAATAACAGTTACGCATTTCTACTGAGAAATGTGTTTGACCCTCATTGACTTCTCTACAATTTGCGGCCTAGAGTCATCAGTTCTCCGGGCAAATGTTTATACGACCGTTTCGCTATGGAGTAATGTCTATCAAAACGATTGAGAGGAGTAGTGAGATTGATCCTCACTGGGTGCGTCGTACATTCCAGATTAAACTACGGTTTTGAAATAATTATGAAGAGGTTGTTTATTTTATACACATATATTGTACACTGGTAGTAATGGATAGTGGCTCGGATTGAGGAATTGGAGAGCCGAGTTCGAATTCCAGTCGAATCCACTACATTCATTTATGTGTTAATACCCTTGGGAAAGGTATGAATCCTCTTCTTCTCCCTCTAGCAATGGGTAAATATCAGGACAAACTGGGATCTATAGCCATGGGTGTACAGAAATGGCAACCTACTGCGGGAAAATTTATTATTGGTAATATTACTATAAATATTTATGATTGGTATTTGTTTTTTTTTTTTTTTTGGTGGTGTGGGGGGGTTATGGGGGCATGGTGGAGTAATGGATAGCCGGAGAGCCGAGTTCGAATTCCAGTCGGATACATTACATTCACTTACGTGCTAATACCCTTATGAGAGGTATGAATCCATCTCTACTCCCAGCTATGGATAAATAGCAGGGCAGACTGGTTTCTATAGCCTTGGGTGGCAACCTGCCTAACTCTAAGGTATTGAAAACCGGTTTGGAGAGGGTTGGACTCCGTCAGGCTATTTGAACCAAGAAACACCACTTCTACTGTGGCTGCAGTACACATGGTGCCCCTACGAGCCTAAGGGTCACGGGATAAAAAAAAAATATTGCGCACTAGAATGCCTCCCCAGTGATGTCTATTCTAGGGTCATTAAAAAGTTACTATGATATTGAACATTCTCTCCCATGGGCCCAGCTCAGAGTGATCATTTCTCGACTATCATTCTCTCATGGGCTCAGCTCAGAGTGATCATTTCTCGACTATCATTCTCCCATGGGCTCAACTCAGAGTGACCATTTCTCGACTATCATTCTCCCTTGGGCCCAGCTCAGAGTAATCATTTCTCGACTATCATTCTCCCTTGGGCCCAGCTCAGAGTGATCATTTCTCGACTATCATTCTCCCATGGGCCCAGCTCAGAGTGATCATTTCTCGATTATCATTCTCCCTTGGGCCCAGCTCAGAGTGATCATTTCTCGACTATCATTCTCCCATGGGCTCAACCCAGAGTGACCATTTCTCGACTATCATTCTCCCTTGAGCCCAGCTCAGAGTAATCATTTCTCGACTATCATTCTCCCTTGGGCCCAGCTCAGAGTAATCATTTCTCGACTATCATTCTCCCATGGGCCCAGCTCAGAGTGATCATTTCTCGACTATCATTCTCCCATGGGCCCAGCTCAGAGTGATCATTTCTCGATTATCATTCTGGCATAACTTCCAAATAATTGAAAGAATTTTAATAATATTTGTACTTACTCAAAGTCGATCCTTTTATTCAATCTTATGTAGGAATTCTGACCAATCAGGATTTGTTTTTGTTTTTCTCGTTTTTGACTAAACTAGTCCAAAAGAACATTATTATTGAACAGCAATTTCGATCCTCACCATGTGTCCTATACTTTTAGCCAGATTAAACAAAACTTAGTAAACAGTTATACGTAACAAGTGACAGTATTTTCTGTTGGTGGCAAACGCATTGTAGCCATTTTAATTAGAATCGTTAACCTGGATTGGTTCCAAGTGGTTTCGGCTGGATTAGGTTAACCTTCAGACTCGTGCTAACAAGCAATTGATCGAAACCTTTGCTTACATATTGCATTTTACTGCATATAAGGCACGCCTTTGTCTTTCAATAAATGGATACAAATATAAACAATTTAATACGATATAATTATTAAGCAGGGCCTATTTCAATGACCCAGAGGATAAATGCATTGGCTAATAAATTTGGTGACATAATAATTGCGAGCCCGGCATTACAGATTTAAACTCAGTGAAAACAGAGCGAGCAATAACTAAGAATCTCTCTTACATAAGTCTACCATTCCCCCTCCCCGCCTCCGTTTGGAATATTACTGCCACATATGGTCCGATGCCCCTGATTTTTACCTTGACCTCCTTGATAAGATCCAAAGAAGAATCTGCTATATTATTGGTCCTGATCTGGCGGCTCAGCTCCAGTCTCTTTCCCGCCGCCGTGAGGTTGCCTCTCTATGACTTCTCTATAAATGCTTTCATGGTCATTGTTCGGATAAGCTCTTCGCTATGGTAATAGATTTGTTTTTGCATCTTGTGAATACTCACTGGGGCTAGTTTTTAAATTTTTGTTTTGTTCACTTCTACCCACAGACAATGAATTGTAAATATGGGGACTAGTTAAGATTTTCATAGAGACAATGTGGTATTACGGTATATGTAGTAAGAAAAGTAAGTAAGAATGCGTTGTTTTCGTGTTAGGAATATTGTGGTATGTTTGGGTCAGTGTTTGTGGCTAGCTAACTTTAACGTTAAGACATATGAAAACTGTTCTTTTCCCCCATTCCCTTTTTTGGCTTTGTGCCACATTTTGTAAATAATTACAAATAAATATCGCTCTTTGTGTTATGGTACTTAGAGTTTTTTTTTTTTTTGTTTTTTTTTTTTTATTTAAGCGCAGCACTAAACTGGCGTAGAGATCTCATCAATTTACAGTTGAGCTGGCTAGATGGAGCCGTAAGTTCTATGCTAACAGTTTCTTCTCTCGCACTTCTCGCTTGTGGACTCCTTTCCGGCTATATGCTTTCCGGCCAGTTTTAATCTGCAAAAATTTAAATGCAATGTCAATCGATATCTACTCTTCTCCTGATTACTCTTTCTGCTCATTATTAATATTTCTGTTCCTAATTCTTTCACACCTATTAACCCCTTGTGTCTTAGTGGTTTTACTGTCTTGCATTGGGTGGAACCGGTTTAAAAATATATATAAACGTGGGTAGACAAAAGCAAATGAGGCCTTCAGTAATGGTACAAATGTTTATACCATGGCTTCCATCTTCAAAGTTCATTAAAGAACCATCAAGAGAACGGCGAATAACAGGAAAATGGATCATCATTTTAACTCTAAATACGTTCATAGTCATTGTTCAGATGAGATCTTCGCCAGTTTTTAATTTTTCTCTTTATTTTTTCTTTATCCCCCCTCCCCAACCACCACCACCACCACCACCACCACAGACAATGAATTATACATATGGGGACTAGTTAGAACTTCATGGAGATTCTGAGGTATTATGGCGGATGAAGTAAGAAAGGTAAGTAAGAATTGTTTGTTTTGGTGTTAGGAATATGGTTGTAT
The DNA here is from genome assembly GCA_903632075.3 of Acanthosepion pharaonis. Taxonomy (NCBI): domain Eukaryota; kingdom Metazoa; phylum Mollusca; class Cephalopoda; order Sepiida; family Sepiidae; genus Acanthosepion; species Acanthosepion pharaonis. The sequence goes on from CAHIKZ030001016.1 coordinate 938,013, forward strand.
GTTTCGGTCAGTGTTTGTGGTTAGCTAAGTTTAAAGTTAAGGGAGAAGAAGACCGTCCTTTTCTCCATTCCCCATTTTGGCCTTGTGCAACATTTTCTGTATATAAGAACAAATATCGCTTTTCGCTATGGTACCTGGACTTTAAGCGCAATACACGGTCGTTAGAATGTTCGAGTTCTGGCGTCGATATCTCATCAATTTACAGTTGAACTGACAAGATGTAGCCGTAAGTTCTATGCTAACAGTTTCTTCTCTCGCACTTCACGCTTGTGGAACTCTCTTCCGACTCTATACTTTCCAGTCAACTGCAAAAATTTAAATCACGATCTATTGTCCTCCTGATTACTCTTTCCTCTTCCCGCTCATTATTAATGTTTCTGTTCCTAATTCTTCCACACTCTGTAACTCCTTGTGTTTTAGTGGCTTTACTGCCTTGCATGGGGTGATTCCAATTAAAAAAATGTTATTTCATTCCAACTCCGTCAACAGAAGAGTCAGGTACAGAGAGATGGTCCATTCGTCTGTCTCTATTTTTATAGAAAAAAAAAACAAAAAAAAAACTTTACAGTTTTTCATACAAATATGCATTGTTCCTTTGAAGGCATTTTATACAGTATACATAACATAGAAAATATAAAATCATATATTAATAATATATTTAAACGCAGTACTACACTGGCGTCGAGATCTCATTAATTTATAATTAAGCTGGCTAGATGTAGCCGTAAATTCTATGTTAACAGTTTCTTCTCTAGCACTTTTAAATTTGTGGAACTCCTTTCTGTCTCCATGCTTTCCAGCCAACTTTAATCTGAAAAAAAATTTAATGCAATGTCAATCGCCATCTATTGTCCAACTGATTGCTCGCTTCTCTTCCTGATCATCATTAATATTTCTGTTCCTAATTCTTCTGCACCCTGTAACCTCTATTTAGTGGTATTACTGCCTTGCTTGGGGTGATTTCTATTTTAAAAACAAGACAAAATAACTGATCAGGATTAAATAAGTACAAGACGGGATATGCCTATATAACAGAACAAAAGAACTTTGTTCCTGTAGGTTAAATGACACGTTCGGTGGAGGAGGGGCGTGTTCAACAATACTTATGTAAAACGGTCATTTTTGACGGGTACTATGCTAATTCACATGACATATGACGCGTTCGGTGGAGTAGGGGCGTGTTCAACAATACTTATGTAAAACGGTCATTTTTGACGGATACTATGGTAATTCACATGACATATGACGCGTTCGGTGGAGTAGGGGCGTGTTCAACAATACTTATGTAAAACGGTCATTTTTGACGGGTACTATGGTAATTCACATGACATATGACGCGTTCTATGCAGTAGGGGGGTATTCAACAAAAAATCTAAAATTGGTTTTTTCATTGCAAATTATTCACTATATCATATCCAAGTATTTTACAAAAAAAAAATTAGAGCCGATTACACAATATTTCAAGCCCAATTTAGGTTTAAAGTCCGTAACCATGCAATGAGATGAGGTAACATAAACCATGGATTTGTCTGCTGAATATCATTACATTATTGTTACATCATTATAAGGAAATCACAAAGGTTTTTTTGTCAAAAGCATTTTATTTTTGGTCGTATATTAATTTAAAATATTCTTTTTTTACAGGCTTTTTAAATGAAATATGATTCCAGAACTTAGCTATTGCCCATCAAAATGACTGAAAGAAAGCGATCTAAACACAACAATGGAAAAGAGAGAGAACAAAACGTAAACGAAATAGCTCAACTTAGGAAACTTAGCATTGCATTCAAATTATTCTAAAATGCTGCCAATAACAACGGAGAAAATGAAAAATACCTAAGAACAAATCGAATATAGCATCAAAATTTAAATCATTTTTATTTATTTCTCATGTAACTAAATACATAATTGTCAACAATGATTCCGTAAAACTAGATATTTCCTGTAATAAATTCTTAATAAAAATTATTATTGTTATTATTTTACTTAAGCATAAGGCAGAGCTATATTTACAATTCTTTACAGCTAACCATGAAAAGGAATGTTGATCAAAACTGCCTAAACCTTTAAGTGCATATTGCCGCAGAATTATCAAATGTTGAATACGCCCCGACGACGACGAAGGCGTCAAATAAAGGGTTAACTTTCAGAAGGATACCTGGGTCGACAAAAAAAAATGAAAATGTCTGGTTTTGGGCACACTGGTTGAAAGGTTAGGATAATAATAGCAAAGATGAGGATAACAGTTCGAATGTAAATAATGATAAATGATCATCAAAGAAATAGAAGCAAAATTGAAACCCTCTGTTAATCAGTACAGACTAGGCTTCAACTGAAAACAGGTCCAGTAAAAAGGGAGAAGTACTAAATAGAGAACAAGTCGAGATATCCCGCAAAGATTGCTGCCTAAATACATACATATATATATATATATATATATATATATATATATATATATATATATATATATATATATATAATATAATGAAAAACAGACAACTTTAAATTGGTCTGTTTTTCATTAATTATTAGTTCTGTTCTTCACATTGAGCTCTCAGGATTTCATCCTCCTTGGATTTACCAATTCGGTTTACCAAGTTCTTTATAAATTAATATATATATATATATATATATATATATATATATATATATATATATATATATATCTGACTGTACCGTCGAATTTGACGTATGAGGGTCATGCAGATCAGTTCCGAAAACAGCACATGAGATTTGATTATAGCGGTGAAAGATTCGTGCAGGACCATCCACACTTTTTGAAGGGCCGAATACAGAGATCTGGTGCACTACGTGCCACAAGGTCCCCAAACGACCCTCCGCAGGTTTTGAATTCAGAGTTGTCCTTCTCCTAGACCAGTTACCATCCAAGGCTATAGAACCCAGTCTGTCCTGCTATTTACCCACAGCTGGAGAGAGAAGAAAAGGATTCACACCTTTCTCAAGGGTATTAGCACGTAAGTGATTGTAATGTATTAAACTGGAATTGAACTCGGCTCTCGATTCCGCTATCCATTATATATATATATATATATATATATATATATATATATATATATATATATATAAAAATATATTAAACACTACTATCCTTACTCTGTCCTGAGTTATTGAGTTCTACCTGGATTCTATCTTCTTGAATTATTTTTTATACAAATATATATGTATGTATATATATTTATATATTTTAGATATATGATTGCATATGTATGTATATATTTACCACTATTATATATATATATATATATATATATATATATATATATATATATATATATATATATATAGTGGCTTTATTTTTAGTTAATATTGTTAAGAGTTGGCCTTTTTTTTTTTTATTATTAAAGTTTCCTTTATTTTTTTTATCTTTAAACTAGCAGAAAATACAAATATATTAACTGCATCCACCTGCAAAAAAAAGACTAAAAATAATGGAAGCTTTAATAATAAAAAAGAAAAAGCTAACTCTTAACAATATTAACTACGAACATAGCCACAATTTGCTAACCGTATTCGGAAATTAAAAACATCTCTACCACACATTAAGACATACACATAACACACACATTCAATTAAGTTGAAAAATCGAATCATCCTTGATAATGGCTAAAGGTATAGCCGAAAGCGCTCGGAAATATAAAACATTTGGACAGTTTTTACACACCCTTTCTCCAGAAAAGAAAACTCTTGTTCGAACACAAGAAAAATTAAATAAAAAGCTTAACTGTAGTACCTTGCCTGTCGTCTTTAATGAAACATGTATATATATTAAGAAATGGACAAGGTCCGACAATTTATTTATTAAAGACATAGAAATATTCGTTCTTTGACAGGATTCGAACCTGCATCCTATACAGAACTGTCATTTACGCTGACGTGCCTTAAACGTCTCGACCACAAAGAACCTTTCGGTAGGCAAGGTCGAATTTACTGCTTATAAACTTCAATCTTCCATGAATCTCGTATATTCAGAACTGCTCTGGCGTATCAAATGTAAACAAATGACGTCATATATTATGAAAATTTCTCGGACATTCAGGCCGGTAAATGTTACTTAATACTGTTTATCATAAACAGAGCATTTGCTTAAATACTTGTATCTATAAATAACAACGTTAAACATAAAATGTCTTTTTAATATATATATATATATATATATATATATATATATATATATATATATATATATATATATATATAAATTCACCCGTGACATCCTTATTCTAATCTTCAATTTTTGTAAATACACAGGCAATATCCTCAAACCCTGAATTTAAACAGCGAGCCTTCTATGCCCAAGTGCATATTCAAAATTATAAATAATTATTAAAAATTAAACCAACCTTTTATTCTAACTCTTTAAGTGTACTTACACACCTTCATGTTGCTAAGGCTAGCGTAGTCTGGTACAAGGCCAGTGAAGTGATGTAAGTAATAAGAACTGCACATAATTTAGCAGTGAATTTATTTAAAAGTCTAGATTGATATTTATCGGGCTACGGTAGGGTAATTTGTTGTGACCTTAGTTTTGTCTAATATGGGGATACAATAACAAGACCTCAGATTTGAAAATTAATTTATTAAAACAAAGAAACTATTAACAACAAAACAAAATGTCCTTAGCAACTGGAAGAATTTTGAAAACGCTGTTGTATTCATATTGTCAACTAAAAATTACGTCAATTACTGTCACGTGTGGAAATATTGTTTTTATTGTTGTGTTGTCGGATTCAATCATTTTCTTTTGAATTCTTTATACAGCTGTGTGCGTTTGCTTGTGTGAGTAGTAATTCTGTTAGGAAAGGTGAAATAGGGAAAAAACCTGGGTGTAGATTAATATTTGGATAATATTCAATGATGGCACTTTCGAGGATTTTCCTTCTGAGTGACTTTTTTTTTTATGAGTGTAGCATTTGTAAAATCAAAATTGAGGTTGAATTTATTTCTATGTATGTTCAGGTTAACTTGAGAAAATATATATATATATATATATATATATATATATATATATATATATATATATATATATATATATATTGGAGGTACAGAACAGTAATATTGCAAGGAATAGATACAAATTATTTCCTAAAGGCATTATGAAAAAAAAAAAATAAGAGATGGTATTTATCAATCCACCCACGGGGATCGAATGTGGCACAAGGCCTTTTTAATGTGGGTATGTCTGAGCCCGTAGGCCCAGCCAAAAATAAATAACCATCCAAACCCGACGAGGCGGGCCAGTTCCGTCAACCTCCCCCAACGAAACCCCACCCTTCGGCGGAGCTTCGTCCGGGTTCCTCTCTGCAAGCAGAGAGTTCGACAGACACCCGACCCGGCAGCTCACAAAGCGCAGATACTACACTTTGATCCTAGCCTAGAGATGATAACACTTACAGAACAGACCAACCGGTTTCGTTCCCAAGCTCATCAGGGTCGACTGGGAACAATTTAACAATTATTGTAATATATATTGACTCACACAAACACCCTACATACAATTAAAACATTAAAAAAATGAAATGATTAATGGTATGTGGGGAAAAAAATTCAAACCGCGCGAATTTGCACAGCACAAAGGAAAAAAAATTGGGAAATGTGAGGGGAATGTATGATAGACACTAGAGTCTAATAACATGAAGCCCAAGGAGACAGTCTTTTTGCTTGCAAAGAGACGGCTCCCTGGACCGATTATAAAGAGACTCAAGTGCCCGCAAATGAAATGGAGAGTGCGAACTGGACAGTACAGTAAACCAATTCGGACTGAAATCCTTCGCACAATCCCTGCAATTTATCATATATATATATATATATATATATATATATATATATATGGAAATTCATCTGTGACATACTTATTCCAATTACAACCGTCCCTTTTATTCTAATTCCTTAAACGTACTTACACACCTTCATATTACGTATAGTCATTTACTAAGGCAAGCGTAGTCAAGTACAAGTCCAGTAAAAGAAGGTTAAGTCAGAAGAACTGAACATAATTTAACAATGAATTCGTTTAAAAGTCTAGATTGATATTTATCGGGCTACGGTAGGGTAATTTGTTGTGATCTTAGTTTCATTTAATATGGGAATACAATAACAAAACCTCAGGTAGGGGCGGATATCGTTACTTGGGTGGTCTAGAAGTCTTAGCGTGCCTTCCAAAGTAGACACGTGGATGTGTTTGCGCATGCGTGGCTCTGCGTGTGATTATTACTTACTAAGTATAACCTACTTTTGCAGAAGGCCACCGTAGTGGGCCACCCAGTAAGAAACAAACTCGCTACCTCGGTTAATTTGTTGCAAGGTTACCTTGATATAATAGATGGCGCCGATTTACGCGCGTCTTTAACTTCTTCACTAGGCAGAGCCAACAAATCTTTTTTTCTAGTTTTGGAAGTACTGTGTTTTTTAATAATTTCACCCCAAGCAAGGCAATAAAGCCACTAAGACGCAGGGGTATTACTGTGAAAGAATATGAAAGCAAAAAATCTTTATTCAGGAGAGAGAATAATAAAGAATAATTATCAAACATGTCTTTTTGACACGCCATAATTGGTTTCTTTAAAGAATATATGTATATGACAGAACCTTTCAGGGCCATATTTAAATAAATGGAATTTTTTTTTTTTTTTTTCATAGAGAAGAAAATAAAGATATCCAAAAATTATGAAATATCTCCAATTACACTATTTACATTATTCGGACTATTGTCCTCATCTTTGTCGCCATATTTATTACAACGTTTCGGCCTTCTTCAGGTGGTTGTAAATGTCGAGCGTACAATTGCCGAAACGTTGTAATAAAAATGGCGACAAAGACGAGGACAATAGTCCGAATAATGTAAATAATGTACATAATACCTCATCTCAGAAATATCGACAGATACTGAAAGGCCGAAACGTTGTAATGAATATGGCGACAAAGATGAGGACAATGGTCCGAATAATGTAAATAATGAACATAATACCTCATCTCAGAAATATCGACAGATACTGAAAGGCCGAAACGTTGTAATAAATATGGCGACAAAGATGAGGACAATAGTCCGAATAATGTAAATAATGTACATAATACCTCATCTCAGAAATATAGACAGATACTGAAAGGTTGAAACGTTGCAATAAATAAATATGGCGACAAAGATGAGGGCAATAGTCCGAATAATGTAAATAGTGTACATAATAACTCATCTCAGAAATATAGACAGATACTGAAAGGCCGAAACGTTGTAATAAATATGGCGGCAAAGATGAGGACAATAGTCCGAATAATTTAAATAGTGTACATAATACCATCATCTGAAAAAAATATAGACATAAATATGACGACAAAGATGAGGACAATGGTCCGAATTGTAAATAGAGTACATAAACCTCATCTCAAAAAATACATATTTCCATTTAATTTTTTAACAAAAAATTGTAAAGACATTGAATTAAAAGCATTGTTTCTTTATTCTTACTAAAACTCCCCCAAGGACAGAGAAAATGTATAAATTCACTTCCAACCTATGTTCAGGTTTTATCATAATATATAAGATAATACAGAAATTCAAAGAAGGATGTGCAATATAATCGATCCTGACCTGGCATCTCGTCTCCAGTCACATTCTTACCGACGTGATATGGCTTCCCTCTGTCTTTTCTACAACTATTTTTATGGCAATTGATTAGATGAATTTTCCTCCTTGTTGCTTTGGTGGCATGAAGTGCGTGACAAGATTTGGCAACTAGTACTCACCGTCTTTCTTTTGAACAACCTTGTGCTTTAACAGATCATGATATCAATCAGAGAGATGAAATTTAAATTTTTATTATTGCATTATTCCAAAATTTTAACACATCACCAGATAGTTATTAATGTCAGCAACTGAGCAGAAATAGTTATGGATTAAAATAAATTAGTAATTAATGTATAAATTTAAATTTATTAATTAATAGAAAATAAAAGTAATTCATATTACTAAAATTAGTAAGTCAAATGATTATATTTTTTCCCTGCTAGAAAAACCTTAAATATTATTTTTTTTTTTTAAATGAACAGATCGCAACGTCTAATATCTCTATGGATGGCATTCGTGTACACCCACCATTATTAAAAGTAAAATAATGCAGCGCTCTAGAATCTTAGAAATTAGTAAGTCCCGTGATCATTTCTATTTTTTTCCTGCTAGGAAAGCCTTAAATATTAAAACAGTATTAAAAGTAATTTATAAAAAATAACGGTAAATGTCGGCCTTTCAAACTTCTGAAATACCAAACTACGTAGATGCAAGTCTTTAACAAAGGACTTGACATATTTCCAGGGTTGCGTATATCACAGTATTACTATTAAATAAATACACTAAACTTTCGGCAACCTGTTGTTTTTTTTTATGACTTAAATACACCCAGAAGTTAAAATTGATTTACAATCTTTTAACAGATCGCGACATCAATCAGAGAGAATGAAATTCAAATTTTTATTATTGCAATATTCCAAAATTTTAATACATCACCAGATAGTTATTAATGTCAACAACTGAGCACAAATAGTTATTAATTTAAAAAATTAGTAATTAATGTATAATTTTAAATTTATTAATTAGTAGAAAATAAAAGTAATTCATATTACTAAAATTAGTAAGTCTCGTGATTATATCCTTTTCCTGCTAGAAAAAGCCTTAAATGTTAAATATTAATTTTTATTTTAAAATGAACAAATCGCGACATCAATCAGAGATTAAATTTAAATTTTTATTCTTGGATTATTCCAAAATTTTAACACATCACCAGATATTGACGTCAACAACTGGGTACAAATAGTTATTAATTTAAAAAATTAGTAATTAGTGTCTAATATTATCCATAACTACATGTACAAGAATGTCATTTTTTATAAAAGTTAAAAAATAACCATAAATACGTTAAAAGTGCGTATATTGCTGAAAATTCCCTTTTCCACAAATAATGTCTAAATAATAATAATAATAATAATGAATATTTTTGTAAACATTAAAGTATAGTTAATCACATCTCCCTAATTGCTATCACAAATCCAAACTAATCCTTGCGATTTGCAGGCAGCAAATGAATAAAAGTTATTTTATTATGTGTTAAGATAGATTTGTCTTTTATTTTTATTCGTTTTTGTTCATCCCAAAAACCTTGGATATAAGAGCACAAAAGCTGTGAATCATCTACCATGTATTCAATTGTGAAAGCAGAATAACATATCTTTATTACTTCAAAGCTTAAAAAAAAAAAAATTGGCATTAAATGACCCATAAGGAGTTGATGTGCCGTTAAACAAACAAATCAAATCAAATCACCAAATTAAATTTTGGCATTAAACGACCCATAATAGTGTTGGTACGCCGCTAAACAAACAAACAAAATTACTATAATAACTACAGAACTCTATTCTCTAAATACGGAAATATTCTTTCAGTTACATTTAAGTATTTGAATTCTGAACTCTTAAGATTGCGATAAAGACAGTACTTGGCGCTAAAAGACCCGAAAGAAACGGAAAAGCACACACGAAAAACAATTATTTATTTAATGAGATCTTTGACAATTTCCGAATGTCGTTGTGTCGTCTAGAGGCCCGCTCGCATTCTTCGTGACGTTCTCAATTGCTGGGCTTCTTTTAGTGCAGATGTTTCGCTGTTATGATTGAAAGAAGGGAATTTTCAGGAACCCTGACTCACACGACAACACGACCCCCAGGCTCCATGTCTCTCTTTCATTCGTTTAACTTAAATTTCAAGCAAGATGATGAGGTTAGACGTATCGGTTGTCGTCAGGAGAGGGTGGGGTGGGGTGGGGGGGAGAGACACAAACCAAAAGAAGGAGCGTAGTGCTCTGCCTGGAGTCACAGCTCAGCTAGTTAGAGCCTTCTTTAACGATATACCGGTTTTTCCCCCGCTGTTCGAAAATTCGCTTTACACCACTTCGCCTTTAAGAAAGAAGTATATATTTCAAATTTCATTATATATATATATATATATATATATATATATATTGTGTATTTAGGCAGCAATCCTTCAGTTATGCATATTTCATCAAAAACGACAGACAAGGTACTACGGTTAAGCTTTTTATTTAATTTTTCTTGTGTTTGAACAAGAGCTTTCTTTTCTGGACAAAGGGTGTGTAAGAACTGTCCAAATATTTTATATTTCCGAGCGCTTTCGGCTATATTTTAGCCATTATCAAGGATGGTTTTATTTTTTCAGTCTAATTGAGTGTGAAGGATATGTGTATGTTTCTAATGTGTTATAGAGAGGTTTTATTTTCAGAACACGGTTAGCACATTGTGGCCTTGTTCATAGTTAATATTGTTAAGAATTGGCTTTTTCGTTTTTATTATTAGGGCTTCCATTATTTTTCATCATTTTTACAAGTGGATGATGTTATTATGTTTGTATTTTCTACTAGTATGTTTCGAATGAAGTCTGGTAAATTCGTGTGTGTGCTTAAATGGGTTCTAATGGAGCTGTGATTAGATAGGTGTAACGTAAGACGTCTGGATAAACATGTGGTTGTGTAACCGATGTAATTATTTATGAGTCCGGTTTGATCAGGAACACAGTTCCTTAAGGGTCAGTTGAACTCATAGATAATGTTCGTTCGTTGTAATTTTGACTTAGCTGGTGTGTTGTTATTTTTGCGGATAATGAAACATGCATATATATATATATATATATATATATATATATATATATATATATATATATATATATATATATATATATGTTTTGAACAATAAAAATATATATTAAAATTAAAATTTTCAGAAACACTAGGTTGTATATTAATATTTGGTTTATTATTTCAGTTAGGTTCCTCGAATAGTTTCGGACAGCATGGCCATCATCAGGAGAAAAATCCCTGCTTGTTAGTAGTAGTGAACTAGAGGAGTGAATGACTGTTTCTGAAGAAATTGAACTTTATCTGTAGTCTTCATTTTTTTTTTATCGTTAATTTTTGTCAGTCCTTGTGTTGGTCAAACGTCACTTTGAAGTCGTTTTTAAGATTGCTACAGAGCCATTGCGCAGAAGAGTGGCGACACTTAGCTCCTTCCTCTGCGATCTTGATTCAACATCTTAGTATCACGTGGGCATAGCTTTGAACCGAGTCGCTACGGTGCTTCGAAGCTTTACATTTTTTTTGTATATCCGTTAGCAAGCCGTGTCCTCAGATATGTGTAGCTCTATAATATAAAATGCCCGGGTCTAAGCAATCAAGTCTGTATGTATGTTAACTATGCAGACAGAGTATTGTTGCTGCTAATGATATGAATATATACAAGTATGATTTTACGGGGTGGAATCGTTAGTTCCACGACCAGTTTTGTATTTAGAGGTGTCCTTATCCTAAACGGGTTGCCAATACGTCTACTCTACTCTTAACACCGAGCTCGGATTTTATTAATTTTATTTTTATTTTTTTTTTTTTTGTTGTTTTTTTAGGGCTTATCAACTCTATACTACTAATACAACAACAATAACAACTACTACTACTACTACTAATGCTATTACTACTACTACTAATAATAATAATAAAAGGCATTGATTCAACCATATAGATAATCCAGTCAGTTAAGTGTCACACGTGATACACGTTTGGGTGATCATGTATCTTTCGATACATGACTGACGAGGCAGATTTTTTCCCGCAGTAGGTTGTCATTTCTTTCTGAGGCAGACTGGTTGCCAGGCTAAAGGACCCAGTCTGTCCTGCTGTTTTACCCATAGCTGGGAGAGGAGAAAAGATGGATTCATACCTTTCCCAAGGGTAATTGTGCGTAGGTGAATCTAACTAACTCGACTTGAATTCGAACCCGGCTCTCCGTGTACTCATTCCGAGCCGATATCAAAATAAAGACTAGTATCAATCACCACAACGCACATCCAGATAATTATATCAGCATAAACCAAGAACTATTCTGGCAAGAATAAAAATCCCAAAAATACTTTGAGATTTAGACACCCGGACTGACCAGGTCAAAAAAAAAAAAAGGATCAGATCATAGACATTGCTGCGCCATGTGACCCCATTGTGAGTTTAAAGAAACATGAAAGATACAAGGACCTTGTGTAGGAGCTGAAGAGGATATTCGATATGTAATCGTGCTCAACAGAAGCTCTTTAAAACGTACTGAAGACTTGGTTTGGGTAGGTTTCTTTTACGGGTTATCAACCTCAATGGATTATTTAATGCTAACAAGATTTTCATTGCTGATAATATTTTTAGTTTCTTTTACGAATTATCAACTTCAATGGGTTATTTAATGCCGACAAGATTTTCATTGCTGCTAATATTTTTTGGTTTCTTTTACGGCTTATCAACCTCAATTGGTTATTTAAGGCTGACAAAATTTTCATTGCTGATAATATTATTTTTTTTTCAAAAGTATTGCTGATATTAAAACCTATTTTTACACTTTCATTGTGTTTTGACCCAAGTTTGGGTGTTAACTATTTACCCATAGCTAGGACCCCAACAGGTGCTACTACCCTGGGTCAGGGTGAACTTGTGAACACCAACAATTAAGAGATGGTTCCACACTCCTCAAAACCTCCTGATCAGAGGCCTTGCTGTCGGATGTAGTTAATCATCTTACCCAGGACGCGGATGTAGTTTATCGTCATACTCAGGACGGTGTACTGAAGGCAGTGGAATCGATGCGTCTGATAAATCCGGGGAAATGTCAAAACTCTGCGTCGTAGTGGCTTTATTGTCTTGCTTGGGGTGAAATGATTAAAAACATAATTGAAGGATTTCCAAATAGAAGAATCTGGGAATAAAAAGAAGAAAAGAATGTGGTATTTACCATCTTCATTTAAAATCTGAGAAAAGGTTGCCAATGTCCTATAACAACGATTAATATGCGGATGTCCAATGTTTAAAATCAGTCTGATGCTATTTTTCTTACGAAATGACCGGAAGTCTCTTTGAAGCGAATCTTCAACCTCCCCTGAAATTTTCCAATTCCGCTGACAAGCAATGAATACCACCCGCTTGGCAGGATTATGCGTTGTTAATAGTGTTGTTGAATCATTAGATTAAGATGGCGTTATCGAAACAGAGAGGGTAATGAGATAGTGACTGGAAGAATATCGTCTTCATTTCCATATGACGGGGAATCCGGGGTGGGGGTCGAGGGTCGAGATGATCTTAAAGATAAATTTATTCAAAGGGATAGTCTTGGCGTATCCACTTATCACGATTTGAATGTCGGTCTGCCTCGCTAAACAGGAGACGAACAACGAGGCGGACAGGGGACGTAATGGCTACTTAGGCTGAACAGCGATGGCTGTGAGTCGACTAGACATCTAATTGACGAATGTCCATCATATCGCTAGTGAATCCACTAATTGAACACAGAACATGGTTGCCTATCATTAATCAAGTACATTCTATTCCCAGCCCCCAAGATCACTGCTCTCTCGAGCGAAAGAAATGTATCAATATACTGGAGAAAAATAAGACGAGACTTAGAAAAACGTTGCATCCGGAACGGGGTAGGTAATGGAATAGTGTAGACAACAACATGGCTGTCAGGGCGTTACTGATTTTACAAGTACTAAATTACTCGTATCTAAAATAAATAAATAAATATATAAAAGATTTCATTTTGCAATAAATTTAATGATTTAAAAAAAATGCGATCTCTCTTCAAGTTATTGACAATAATGACTTTCCACCGATTCTTTTTCTGGGAAATACGATGCATTCTTAGAAAAGATAGTAACGTAGTCTCCCATTGCCTTCTCCACTGTTTGCAATTCAAAGTCCTCTTTCTCTTAATTTGGTTACCACATTATTTATCTCTCTGTGATAGCTAGCTAGATAGATAGATAGGAGAACTGTAATATTAGCCGACGCCTTTCGATCGAACAATGTGGAATTTTCCAAGGCAAAAATGAAATGAATTTATTAAAACAAAGTAACTATTAACAACAAAACAAAATGTCCTTAGCAACTGAGAGAATTTTGAAAACGCTGTTATATTCATATTGTCAACTGAAAATTATGTTAAGTACGTATGGAAATATTGTTTTTATTGTTGTGTTGACGGATTCAACCATTTTCTTTTGATTTCTTGATACAGATGTGTACGTTTCTTTTTTTATGAGTTTTGCATTTTTGAAATCAGGATTGGGGTTGAATTTATTTCTATGTATGACTAGTGAATCAGTTAAGTCAAAACGACTTAACTTGACAATATGAACGCAACAGCGTTTTCTAAATTCTTCCAAGTGCGAAGGACATTTTGTTTTGTTGTTAATAGTTACTTTGTTTTAATAAATTCATTTCGCTTTTGCCTTGAAAAATCCACATTGGACGAAACGCGTCAGCTAATAGTACAGTTTTCCTATAGTCTTTTACGTTTATAAATATTGTCTTTTTCTACATGATAACTGAGAAATTTTTCATAGATAGACAGATAGATAGATTGAAAATCACTGAGATAGATAGATAGATAGATAGATAGATAGATAGATAGATAGATAGATTGAAAATCAATTAGATAGATAGATAGATAGATAGATAGATAGATAGATAGATAGATAGATCATGAGCAGACTGCAATAGACATATAAAAATAGGCATAGATAGATAGATAGATAGATAGATAGATAGATAGATAGATAGATAGATAGTTTGAAACTCACTGAGATGAGATAGATAGATAGATAGATAGATAGATAGATTGAAAATCACTGAGATAGATAGATAGATAGATAGATAGATAGATAGATAGATAGATATGGAGCAGACTGCAATAGACATAAAAATAGGCATAGATAGATAGATAGATAGAAACTCACTGAGATAGATAGAGAGAAACTCACTGAGATAGATAGATTGAAACTCACTGAGATAGATAGATAGATAGATAGATAGATAGATAGATAGATAGATAGATAGATAGATAGATAGATATTGCTTTACTATCGATAGGTATGGTTATACTTGGGAGGGTGTTACATAAGTGCCTAGCCCTAGGGATTTACCATTTTTTATTCTACCGGCAACACCGTAAGAAGCATCCCATGATCTCCCAAACCGTCTCCTAGCAGGGTCACTCATGGCGGTAATGAATCAGGGAAGAGACCAAACTAAACACAATCCACGTACCAGAACAAGTCGGCAGCCCGATGCAAGCTGTCATCGTGAAACTGCCTATCAAGACCAGTTTTGCCGCATCGGATGGTGTTAGCTTAACTGTGTGTGCCATGGAGTGACGGCCTATGTACTGCACCTCAAACAATTCGCAACCAAGGCTTTCGTAGTCGAAGACTTTTCTTTTTTTCTTCTCAAATCCTCTTCTCCAAAGTCCAAGAATTAGCTCAAAATCACCTTGCTGCAGTCAGAAACCGATCCGATCAATTGGGAGACGGGAGAACCAATTGTGGATAACAAACCACGAAAAAAACAACATCCTTCGGAAACACCCGAAAGCAAATAGAAAAGAGCCCAAAGAAGAAAAAAAAACAGAGCTCCCCTCCCCCTGAATTCTCCTCTACACGACCATGTGGTGGCTGTGGACGTCACTTCAGATCCAACATAGGACTCATTTCGTACATAAAGAAATGTCGATACTGGATAACGAGTTCCTTCAACGACGATTTAAACCATATCTGTGTAGGGAAGGGTAGATGGATTCATGCCTTTACCAAGGACTATTAGTGCAAAAGAGAACGCAACAGATTAGATCAGAATTCGAACACGACTCGCCGATTCTATATTCTGCGCCGATAAACGTTACACCATCCAATAATGTAGATTTAAAGATAGCGGACACAGTGCCAGACGATGACATAAATGACATAAAGATTACGGTTGCTGACTACGATACAGTGATGGTTAACAAGCTAATCACGCACGTGACTTCGCTAGGGTAATGATTTCAAACTTCACCGGATGTTCACTTACAAGCACCTTCTGAATTGTAGCCCACATCGGAATAAATAGGATTATTTTCTAATCATTTCCCACCAAGCAAGGCAATAAAGCCACTAAGACACAAGGGTTTACTGTGTGTTAGAGAATATGTTGTTCATAGATAGATAGATAGATAGATAGATAGATAGAAATTGTGGAAGATAGATAAATACATACATACATAAATAGAAACTCTCTGAAAGTCACAGATAGAAATTGTGGCAGATAAATAGAAAGAAAGAAACTGTCTGAGATAGATAGATAGATAGATAGATAGATAGATAGATAGATAGATAGATAGATAGATTATTACTATAGGTATAATTGGGAGGATGTTATACCTGTCTACCAAACCCTAGGAATTTACCTTTTTTATTCTACTGGCAACACCAAGAAATGGATCTTGATTTCTGGGCAAACTATCATCTCCATTACCAATTCTACGTACTGCGATGTTAAAAAAAAAAAAAAAAAAAACAGATGAAAAATCGATTATATTATTAACTGACAACTAAAATGAAGGAGACACGCTTACGTGGATTTTAAGTGCTTCAATATTTGTTTTTTCAAATGGAGCAATATTCATCTTAATTACATACCATATTATAAACATGAATATATAAATGATTTTTACTATAAAAATACTTTGCAAATGAATTATCTTATGAAAATGCATTTAAAATGATTTTACGATAAAAATGCATTGCAAATGATTTTACTATAAAAATGCATGACGAATGATTTTTACTATAAAAATGCATAGCAAATGATTTTTAATATGAAAATGCATTGCAAATAATTTTTGCTATAAAAATGCATTACAAATGATTTTTACTATAAAAATGCATTGCAAATGATTTTTATTATAAAAATACATGGCAAATTAATTTTCTTATGAAAATGCATTTAAAAGGATTTTTACTATAAAGATACATTGCAAATGATTTTTACTATAAAAATGCATTGCAAATGATTTTTACTATAAAAATGCATTGCAAATGATTTTTACTATAAAAATGCATTGCAAATAATTTTTATTATAAAAATGCATTGTAAATGAATTTCTTATGAAAATGATTTGAAAATAATTTTACTATAAAAATGCACTGCAAATGATTTTTACTATAAAAATGCATTGCAAATGAATTTCTTATGAAAATGATTTGAAAATAATTTTACTATAAAAATGCATTGCAAATGATTTTTATTATAAAAATGCATTGTAAATGATTTTTACTATAAAATGCATTGTAAATGATTTTTACTACATGTTAGGCACTTGCAATCGTATCAGCTGACCCAGCATAAAAATGCTTACTATTTGGACGTCCCTGATTAAGTGAGATCACTCAAAATTGTTCCAATCAGAGTACAGTTTTTAAGCCGAAAATGACACAATTGAAATGTTCAAAGACACATGAACTATTGGATTAAAGGACTGTGAGTTCAATTCCTGTGTC
Organism: Acanthosepion pharaonis; assembly: GCA_903632075.3. Lineage (NCBI taxonomy): Eukaryota > Metazoa > Mollusca > Cephalopoda > Sepiida > Sepiidae > Acanthosepion > Acanthosepion pharaonis. The sequence goes on from CAHIKZ030001016.1 coordinate 955,429, forward strand.
TGGTCGTGCTAACAAGTCGCAAACTCTGTCTCAGTAGAAAAAACTGACAAACGGCACAAAAGTGAATAAGGCTGGTGACATTTAACGGGTATGAAAAGCAAGGGGATAGGAACAAGAATCTACTGTCGTGAATTGAAAAAAGTGTTTGGTTCAAAATTCCGAGAAAAATACCAAGTGTGACAGCAGACACCTGAGGAAGGCCGGTGGGTACAATGTCTAAAACGTTGTGAGTATAACAATCAAAATGTTATAATTATTATGAGAAGCATCTAGTATTGTTTACGTGTATTACTTCCCTACCGTAATAATTGTTGCATTTAAATACAGATTTCATATACGAAACGTAGTAATTAATATGGGCTTTGATATTTTTCATTAGTAGTAGTAGTGATAGCTAGTGCAACGACTTCACGATACAAGCTAATAGAGCAGATATTATCATTAAAGACACCTGATATCCTTTCCCGTCCTGGATATGACGATAAACTACGTCCAACAACAAGGCCTCTGATCAGGAGGTTTTGAGGAGCGTGGAACCACCTCTTATTTCTGGTGTACCCAGGTCCACCCTGACCCGGGGTGGTAGCATCTGTTATGGGCAAATAGTTAACACCCAAACTTGTTTAAAAATAGGTTTTAATGCCAGAAATACTTTGTAATAAAAAATATTAACAGCAATAATTTTTGAAGGAAAAATTATTATCAGCAATAGTTTTAAAAAATACGAGCACTACAAACAGCTATACATTCTTTGGAAAAAATATGACCAGCTATGAATTTCTTCAAGGAAAACTATTCCCAGAAATAGATTTTTGAAGAAAAACATTACCAGCAATAAAAATTTTGTCGGTATTAAATAACCCATTGAGGTTGATATGCCGTAAAACAAACCAAAGCAAACCAAACCTGATCTCCTTTGAATGAGTTTTCCATTCATATTCAAGACACCAACCACAATTGGAATTATTGATGTCTTCATGTGCCACATTTTTGAGATTTTCACTTCAAGATCTTTGTATTTTGATAGTTTTTGAAGAAATCTAAAGATACATTACAGTCTGCAGGAACTGCCACGTCGTGAGTTGTATTGGAAAAAAGTTCTAATAGGCTCATTCCTGGCAGTTCATGCCTTAAAAAGATTCAAACCATTCTTCTCACAGACATAGCTCGCACCCTACGAAGGGCTTCATCTATATAAAATGTGTAGGTGTTGGAGAATTTTTAGCACAAATGAGCAGTGGAAAATGTCATGCTACCATTTCTGACCTCAGATCCGTGATTGAGGCGGGGGGTGCGGAATGAGTATACAACAGAAATCTAAGGAAATAATAATAATAATAATAATAAAGAGATGGGATCTGTACCAATTGCATGTACACTAAACACTAATAAATTCAATTGTTATGTTTTGAATCATTATATTCTGTTTTGTATTTTATACTATGTGCTATTTTATGTCAAATATAAATTGCATTGTGCACGCCACATTGGATAGTAACCTCCAGCATCTTTGCTTCCCTTAATCACGCCTTTCCTAGTCAAAAGATAAATATATGTAGTACACATCCTTCCATAATGGAGAACATACTAGTACAATACCTTGTACATAATTTTATACTCCCAGGATAAATGAATGTTTTTTTTTTTAGATATATAGTTTGTCGATCATAAAACGTATCATTGGTTATTTTACAATAAAATATATTTTTATATTTACTTTAATGTTGCATTGATTTGTCTTTTTGCTATAAAAAATCTATCGATCATTTCATTATAAGAAATGTACTATCGATTTTTTGTTTAGTGGGGGGGTCACTATTTGCCTATAGATGGGAACCTAACAGGTGATACCACACCTGCTGCAAAGGAAAAACTATTGCACCGACCGCCAGTAAGTCATGAAACACCGGCTGGCGACCACTGATGCCGACGACAATTTATCCATCGCACACTCTATAACAGAAAGCAATGAAAAAACAGTAAGCATAACGACTTCACTATGCAAGCTAATAGACCAGATATTATCGGAAGAGACGTCGGAGAATATAAGATGCTATCTTATCGACATGATC
>CAHIKZ030001016.1:965000-975000 GCA_903632075.3 Acanthosepion pharaonis
AAATAATGTACATAATACATCATCTCAGAAATATAGACAGATACTGAAAGGCCGAAACGTTGTAATAAATATGGCGACAAAGATGTGGACAATAGTCCGAATAATGTAAATAGTGTACATAATACATCATCTCAGAAATATAGACAGATACTGAAAGGCCGAAACGTTGTAATAAATATGGCGACAAAGATGTGGACAATAGTCCGAATAATGTAAAATAGTGTACATAATACATCATCTCAGAAATATAGACAGATACTGAAAGGCCGAAACGTTGTAATAAATATGGCGACAAAGATGTGGACAATAGTCCGAATAATGTAAATAGTGTACATAATACATCATCTCAGAAATATAGACAGATACTGAAAGGCCGAAACGTTGTAATAAATATGGCGACAAAGATGAGGACAATAGTCCGAATAATGTAAATAGTGTACATAATACCTCATCTCAGAAATATAGACAGATACTGAAAGGCCGAAACTTTGTAATAAATATGGCAACAAAGATGAGGACAATAGTCCGAATAATGTAAATAGTGTACATAATACATTGTTGTGTATGATACACCTAATTTACATAAGCGGACTACCGACCATATAAATATGGGTTGGTACCGGAAGACGGGGAAGATAGTAGAGATTAAGAAATTGAATCCAGAGACTCTGCCCGACTGCGATTTAGTCAACCCATTATACAGGAACAGTCTTCCCAAGAATATACCAAACTAACTGTAAATATTGTGTACCTATTCTTTGTTTCAATACATTTTGTTAACGTACATTTTGTGTTGTATTATTCCATGCTTATTTAAGCTTCAACATACATCATCTCAGAAATATAGACAGATACTGAATGTTCGAGAAATTTTCACATAAAATATTCGTCCTCCGGAAAATTCAGGCCGGTAAATGTTGTTTAATACTGTTTATTATAAACAGAGCATTTACTTAAATATTTGTATCTATAAAAAGAATGTATAAACATAAATATGTCTTAAAATAATTGTCGGACTTTGTCCATTTCATAATATGTGACGTCATTACAATGTAAATAAACGTTCATCTATGGCCAGCAAGTGAATAATATTTATTCAACGATGTCCCAAGATAATATGTTAAAATGCGTTTAAGAAATCGAAAATATTCCGTTCATTTTAAATGTTGCCATAGCTATAGTATTCTTATTTTAACTGAATCGAAAACATTAGACTTTTCATCGAAACGAAAATAATTATGCAAATATCACCTACCATAGTACATTTCAAAACCAAATTTTACAGCAATCTAATAAATAGGGTAACTAAGAATAACCAAAAAGCAACACACAAGTTCGGAGGGTCTTAATAAACTTCAGGAGGAGGGGAAAAAATTAACAATCGGGAGGAAACGTTTATTTGGCACCAGAGAGTAGGTATGTAAGGTATTCCACTACATGCCCACATGAGGCAATATAACAGTCAGCGATACCGAAATCCATTTGTCGGGTTCAAATTCCAGATAAAGCTGAGCTTTGAGAAGTCATGAACGCCCTCCTTCCTGCTCTCTATAGCATCACTTGATATCCTAAGAAAAATGTCTACTTTCTGTTATGTCACGATGGTTGATAGGAAATACAATATTTGAAGAAGGATTTGAGCCAACCACTCTCCCATAACTAAATTACAGGCAACAGTAAAACTTTAAAAATGCCGTGACATCTATTTAAACATTCCTTGTTCATATTTTACATTGCAAATATTTAATAGCACTGTACATTTCTGTTGTAGCATAGATACGGACGATAATGGGTATGTCCCCATTCATATAAATAAAGTAGTAAATACTGTATGTTGGTGTGCAGTTGGAGATTCATTGTGGAATTCACTTGACTCACTTCTAGCAGTTGACTACTTCTTCTACGCGCCGCTGGCGAATCTTATATGCGTTGTTCTTATCCTAAGTATTATGGTTTATTTTCAATCGTTTGATTATTCTACTCAGTAACCTTCTCTAGGTTATAATTTCGAAACAAAATTTTCAACCAATCTGTTTCATAAAGTGAATGCGAATAGTTAAAAGTTAATAAAGCCCGGGGCGTGCCTTAATAAAATCCGGGAGGAGGGATTGAAAAAAGTTAACAGTCAAAGGTAAACGTAGGTATGTTTGGTGTTCCGCTACAAACAAAATAATATCTCAGGTTGGACTTACATTAGAGGAAATTTCTGCCTTGGGAAGAAAGTAAAATCATCTTACCTGAAAAGATAAACAGAAAAGAGAGTGTCATTAAAATCATATTTAATACACACACACACACATACAGACATATATATATATATATATATATATATATATATATATATATATATATATATATATATATATATATCGGGGTGTAACAGCAAAATTGTCCGAATCGTGTAAGGGCATAATTGCCCAATTGTTAGATTAAGCTTTGAACTGTTGTATCTTAAAAATGATTAAAGATATCTTACTGGAATTTTTCCGATGTTTTTATAGCCCTATTGGACTCTACATTGAGCAATAAGAATGTATAATTACTCTCTAAGCTTAACAGAAGAATCGTGATGAAATCGATCATAAGCGAAAATGATATGTTCATCATTAATTAATCATAGCTAAGAATCGGAAGCTCATGAAGGACTGAAATAAAGTTCAAATATATATATATATATATATATTATTTCAGGATTATTTTCCAACTTATTCAAGATGATCTTCATCCTCTCTAACCTTCTAACTTTCTGTCCTGGAGTAACAAGGTATCTCACACGTTTCACGTACGATTTCATTTTCAAGTCTTTTTTGACTGCTCTTTGGACTGTCATAGCTGAAACTAATCTCTCACGTAGCAAACGTCTTATGGATTGAGTTGGATCTTTTCTAATTGATCTTTTTAGCTCCAAGTTGAAATGATGATCCCTCTTCCTGTTGTGACCTGATCCAGTTTTCCTCTCTACTATTCCCTCATTTTAAAACTCATTCACCGTTCTCTGGATGGTTCTTGAATGGATTTTGAAGATAGAAGCCAGTGTATTAATGTTGCTACCATTACTGAAGGCCTGGATGATCTTTTTCCCCTTATCATTGCTCATTTGAGAAGACAGTGGAGCTAACACAAAACTTTTTAATCTTTTCTATTTCTAGCTGAATAACTCAAATGGTTTTTCAGTTATTCTTACGATAAATGGTGTCATGGTCTAAACGTCTTATCTAAAAACCTGGAAAAAAGGAATTGAATTAGTTAAGTGTTTTTTATAGATATTAAACATTTTGTGGAATTGACAATTATGCTGTTACACGATAAGACAGTGTGTATGTAAGGAGAGGGAATATACATATGCATACGCATGCTGACAGAGACACAAGAAAATGGAAATAGATCTAAGAACACACAGGTGTCATCAAAAGATAATGTCGATAACTCCTTCACCATTTCTCGGACCAATCTTAATTGTTTTATAACACTTCACGCAGAACTTTTCACTGCCAGTTCAAGAAGACATTTAGGTCACTAATACACAAAAAACAGAATGTCCCATATCGAGAATATTTAACATCGAAAAACATAAGAAAAAATGAATTATTTTTAATAATAAATCTCCACGCTTTGCCTGATGAAGGTCGCGAGACCGGAAACCCGTGTAGCAAAATTATGGAAAATAAAGCATAATATTTTTTTTTTAATCCACATTACAACCAAAAAAATGTTTCCGGTTTCTCTCTTCTATACATATTATATATATATATATATATATATATATATATATATATATATATATATATATATAAATATGGGAAAATGGAAAAAAAATGAATATGCAAGTATGCTGTTTTAACGCTGTTTCAATGTCGACGTCAGACGTTTCGGTCTAGTAGACCTTCTTCAGGACATAGTTATTAAAACATAATTAAAACTACACGATATTCAAGTCAACATGAAAAGACGAAACGTCTGACGTCGACATTGAAACAACATTAAAACAGCATACTTGCATATTCGGATTTTTGTTTTTCCGTATTTTTCTTCATAATGTCGGATCTATATCCACATATTTGCTTACATATATATATATATATATATATATATATATATATATATAGAGAGAGAGAGAGAGAGAGAGAGAGAGAGATTGAGAGAGATTTGAATACTGAATTGCGAGGAAGTGTCGTGCGTTAAAGTGTTCGCGCCAATTCGGACAGACAGAAAGAATTTATTAGACGAAGAAAGGAATAAATATATCACGCAATTGTAATACGATTATCACTCGTCATAATCGTAAGTCCATATGCACTGAATATAATTAGCTTACAAATTCCGATAAATCCTACATCCTAAGTATAATATAGTATACACTAAACATAGATTTGGTGTGGCACAAGGCCGAAAGTATGGAGCACCCAGTGAGGATCGAACTCAATACTCCGTCGTAATTGCCCGAGCGAGATACACTTGCTGACCACATTTGAAGTGTCCTAGATTTTCTAAGCGTATCTTAGATGTGGCACAAGGCCGGAACTATGGGGCACCCAGTGAGGATCGAACTCACTATTCAGTCGTTTATTGATCTAACCAGACAAGCTATACCACGCCGAAGTGCACCTACGTTCTTAGTATGATGGATCATTATATATATATATATATATATATATATATATATGGATCATTATATATATATATATATATATATATATATAGGGATCATATATATATATATATATATGATCTATCATACTAAAAACGTAGGATCATATATATATATATATATATATATATATATATGAGTAAAAATGACAATAGGAAAACTAGTAATTGCTGACGCGTTTCGTCCAATGTGGACTTTATCAAAGCAAAATACGAAATGAATATTGTCTTCTCTACTGGTTAAATCGGAAAAAGTTTTATATATATATATATATATATATATATATATATATATATATATATATAGGATCGACCTAATAGATAAGATTCCGAAGTAGAAATAACGTTGTTTTCTATACTTTCACGATTGTTCTAAGAAAGAAAGCCAGGTCTTAAGGCTCTCGTTCCAACCGTCAACTTTCTACGAGGGAAGCTGTTGTTATAATAGCATTATCTAAATTTTATTAAAACTATTTTTTTTACTAGCTCGACCTAAAAACTGAATTGGGTTAAATTGTTCGCACCCTAAGTATAGTAATATGCTAAGCATAGATTAAACGTTGCACAAAGCCCGACGTATGGAGCACCCAGTGAGGATCGTACACTCTACTCAGTCTTAATTGTTCTAGCGAAACAGGTTTGTTAATTATCATTACATCGCCTCGAGGTGCCCTGCCCGGGTTTGTTAGAAAATTGTTTCTTGTTCTGTCATTTTCTCTCTGTATCATTACGCTTGGATGCTCATCAAAATGGCTTACACGTATTTCTGGGATTTCTCTAACTTTTTATTGAAGATACCGCTGCAAACATTAGCACCATCTAAACAGCATAAACCAATTCCTTTTGTCTTTGAGATTAAAATAAAAGTTTAAAAAAGGGTGGATTACAGAACGAATAGCAAGGTCTTCCCTCAAAGACATTATATTCTATGCGATCCAGTTTTCGCTTTCGTTACCAACAGGACCAATCAGTCTAAGTCGAAAGCACTAGAAAGTGATACATGGGCAGTAATCTTTAACCAAAAAAGAAAAAAAAGAAAAAAAACGAAAAACAAAATTCTTCGCTGACCACAAGAGAGAATAGGTGAAACAGCATCAGATCTCCTTTAGATTTTCAGAAGCCACAAGCCGTAAATATCCGAGACCTGAGTCTCATGGGAGAGAAAGACAATCCTTCTATGATTGCTAAGGGCTAATTTGAAATGCTGATCTTTTTCAGAGATAACAGGGGAAAAGGTGTCCAACGAGGTCGCCCAACTTTGGTCAATCGTTTACAATGGCGGTCGACGTAATCTCTTTATCGACGGCAGATCAGTGACACGAATTTCAGTTCAAGTTACGCCGAGGTGATACGATAGACCACCCTCTTTTTTTTGTTGTAATTTGACAACAGCAATATGTCTCAGTGTAGGTATTTTGCTCATCTCGTAATGACGTTGATTTGTTCCTGTTCGTCTTTGCCACATAATATTCAAGTAAATGCATGACTTTATTACAAGAAGATTGAATGCATGGTTGTTACAAAAGGAAGAGCGCAACATGCAATTATATATCAGAGATATCAAAATCGAACAAGCACAGCAATTTAAATATATCTGGAAGTGTTTTGACGGAGGAAAGAAAGAACGATACTGAAATCCGAAGGCGCATTGGCATAACGAAAGATGACTACCAAAAGCTAAGCAAAGTATTAAGAAACAGGAAAATTTCGTTAGAAACAAAGATAAAAGTACTGAACTCTTACGTAATATAAATCATGATTGCTGGACAATCTCCTCAAGCATGAAGAAGGGACTTGAAGTGTCAAAAATGTCGTTCTACAGAAGGATGCTGAGTATATCATGGACATGTGAGGATATCATGAAGGATGTTGACGATATCATGAACATGTGAGCAACGACGAATTTTAGAGAAAAACGAAACAAAAAGCAAACTTACAGTCAACATCAGAAAGTCACAGGTGAAATTTCTAGGGCACATAATGAGGAAAGGGTGTTTGGAAAATTTGATACTCACAAGACAAATTGAAATGAAAGTGGGGCAGAGGAAAACAATGCATAATCGACTGAGCTTAAGTAAATAGATGACATAACAAGGTCTAGATGAGATAACAAAAAGACAAGTTATTAAGTGCTATAAAGGGCAGAAAAGTGTGGAGAGCCATAATCGCTTGTGTCTTGAAGAGACACAGCACATAGAGGAAAGGGGAACTGTCTGTGAAGGGTTTTAACAAATAACGGGAAACGTGGCACCATAGTCGAGAGACGCATTTGGAACAGGGATAGATGCCTTTCAAAAGGGAAACAAAGATGCCTTCCAAAAGGGAAACAAAGATGCCTTCCAAAATTGAAATAAAGATGCCTTCCAAAATTGAAACAAGATATCAAGAAAAACGTCAACCTCTCCATAGACCATTGGTTCCCAGCCGATTTTGGTATTTCTAAAATTCTGATGATCCCCACCACCTTTAATATTTAATTCTTACATATTCAAAATTTGACTGCAATTCACATAAAGGAAGCTTGAAAGGCCATTAACTTGGTCTCTAAACAAATCTCCAAAGACCATGGCATCCATGAAAGAACGAAATTTAAAAAAAAACAACAAAAAGATAGTTAAATATATATAGTTTCAAAACATATAATAGAGAACTGAAAGGCAGAAATATAAAATATTTGAATGAAAGTTTTCCTGTAATATACTTTGATCATTTTAATCATGAAATAATAATGCTAAATAAAATTTAAGCTCATCACAAAATGATTGTTGGTGAGATCCTTGTGTGTCATGCTTGCTACAGATATTTATATTAGGTACCCATTTAGTCAGCTTAAGCCTCAAGTCTCCTCGTTTAGTGATATCCAGTCGATTTCTTTTCTTCAATAACAAATCATTTACAGCACTAAAGCCACATTCTGACACACCTCGTACTTTATAAATGATCTGGACGACATTCATGATGTTTATATGAGAGTTTAGAACTGAAAGGCAGAAATATAAAATATTTGAATGAAAGTTTATCCTGTAATATACTTTGATCATTTTAATCATGAAATAATAATACAAAATGAAATCTGAGCATACTAGAAAACAATTCATTGTTAATAACTCATTTTCGAATTGCCCCCTCCCCCTATTTTGTTTATATAGTACGTCAAAGGGTGCACATCCTACGCATATCTCACCATAATATTACCATGCCCCACCGGTGGGGCATGCGCCCCTCGTTGGGAATCATTGCTATAGATGAAGAGGAAAATTGGGGTTGGTGGATTTTATGGTATATCAACCATTGCTAGCATTTTTGTAATACTGAAAATCTTCCCTTTTTTATTTGTTATACAGTCTACAGGTAAACATTAGTTGTTTATACTTGAGTTTATAGGTAATTGTTTGTTATACGGTCTACAGGTAAACATTTGTTGTTTATACTTGAGTTTATAGGTAATCATTTGTTATACAGTCTACAGGTGAACATTGACTGTTTATACTTGAGTTTATAGGTAATTATTTGTTATACGGGCTACAGGTGAACATTGGCTGTTTATACTTGAGTTTATAGGTAATTATTTGTTATACGGGCTACAGGTGAACATTGGCTGTTTATACTTGAGTTTATAGGTAATTATTTGTTATACGGGCTACAGGGGAACATTGGCTGTTTATAGAGTTTATAGGTAATTATTTGTTATACGGTCTACAGGTGAACATTGGCTGTTTATACTTGAGTTTATAGGTAATTATTTGTTATACGGGCTACAGGTAAACATTTGTTGTTTATACTTGAGTTTATAGGTAATCATTTGTTATACAGTCTACAGGTAAACATTGACTGTTTATACTTGAGTTTATAGGTAATTATTTGTTATACGGTCTACAGGTGAACATTGGCTGTTTATACTTGAGTTTATAGGTAATTATTGGTCGTTTATACTCGAGTCTAAAAGTATATATCGGTCATTAATATTAAAGTCGATATGTGAATTTTAGTTGTGTTTATACGAGAGTCTGTTGGTAAACATCATTCGTTTCTACTTGAGTCTATGAGCAGAAATTGGCTGTTTGTACTCGAAGTTTAAAGTGTCTGCTTGTTATGGAAATAGATAACTATTCTGGTTCTCTGTGCCGTGTCCTTTCAGGACGTTGATGATCATGGCTCTCCACAACTTCCTGTCCTTTGTAGCTCTTAATGACTTTTGTCTTTTTACTATCTTTCCCAAAACCAGCTCTGCCATCCAATCACTCAAGCTCGCAAGGGTGGTTGAACTTTGCTCTCCTCTCGCATTTTTTACCTTCAGTCTGTCTTGTGAGTATCAAATTTTCCAAGCCCTCTTTCTTTATTATGTGCTCCAGAAATTTCAGCTGTCTCTTTCTGATATTATCCTTTTTGTCGCCATTGTTTTTAGAACTTCATCGTTGCTCACGTATTCAGTCCATAGTATCCCAACATCCCTCTATAGAAACACATTTCTGCTTCTTCAAGTCTCTTCATCATCTGTGATGAGATTGTCCAGAATTAGGACTTTCTAAAATGATAACAAATCAAGATCTTTCTCTTTCAACAAATGTCGCGTATTGAGGAATTTCTAATGAATGCTAATCTATAAAAATTGCTATCTGGCATCTCGTCTACAGTCAATTTCTCACAGAGGTTAACCCAGCAAAATGGGGTCAAAATACTATGAATGTGTCAAAATTGGTTTTAATACAAAGAATACATTTTTTACAAAATTATTACCACCAATAGATCTTTGAAAAAAAAAGATTTACCAGCAATAGATTTGCGAAAAAATTTACCAGAAATACATTTTTGAAAAAAAAAAAAAAATATTCCCAGCAATACAATCAATTTTGTGGAAAAAAATACTACGAGCAATACATTTTTGAAGTAAAAAATATTACCAGCAATACATTTTTGAAGTAAAAATATTGTCAGGAATACATTTTTGAAGTAAAAAATATTACCAGCAATACATTTTTGAAGGAAAAAATATTGTCAGCAATACATTTTTGAAGGAAAAAATATTACCAGCAATACATTTTTGAAGTAAAAATATTGTCAGGAATACATTTTTGAAGTAAAAAATATTACCAGCAATACATTTTTGAAGGAAAAAATATTGTCAGCAATACATTTTTGAAGGAAAAAATATTACCAGCAATACATTTTTGAAGGAAAAAATATTGTCAGCAATACATTTTTGAAGTAAAAAAATATTACCAGCAATACATTTTTGAAGGAAAAAAATATTACCAGCAATAAAAATCTTGTCGGCGTTACATAACCCATTGAAGTTGATATGCCGTAAAACAAACCAAACCAATATATATATATATATATATATATATATATA
>CAHIKZ030001016.1:977500-980000 GCA_903632075.3 Acanthosepion pharaonis
ATCAGGGATAGGCAGCGCTCCACATAAAATAGCCCGCAAACTAAGCAGAAGTTTAACTCCACTTCTCGGCACTATTAGTCCATCACACATAAAAAATTCAGGCGACCTCTTAAACAAGCTAAAAAACATAGACATTGAAAACAAATATATGATTTCTGCCACGTCCACGATCCAGAATATATGTTTAGATATACAATCTCTTTATACAAACGTCCCCATAGATAAATGCTTAAATTTACTAAAAAAAAACACCTAACAAATGCAAAAATCAAATTACCTATATCTACACACAAAATTATAAAAATGTGCCAACTAATTACGAAGCTATGCTTCTTTACTTTTAATAACCAACATTACAGACAGAAATTTGGTTTGCCAATGGGATCTCCCCTCAGCGGCGTCCTTGCATGTCTATTTTTAGAATTTCTAGAAAGTGACTCATTCAAAAATATTCTCCCTACAAACTCTTCATATTTCAGATACATAGACGACTCGTTATTAATAATTCCCAAAAACACCAATTTAACGGATCTTCTCTCCAAACTTAACAACATTGAACCTACAATAAACTTCACTCTCGAAACTGAAACCAACTACACTCTTCTGTTCCTGGACATTTTGTTAATTAGAAATAACAACGAACTCAATTTTGACGTTTACAGAAAGGCTACAAACAAAAATGATCTCATCAGCTTCTACTCAAACCACCCTTCAAAAATTAAATCTGGAATTATTATAGGTTTCTATCTGAGAGCATTAAGAATCTGTAGTCCTCAATGTTTATTTAAAGAAGAAACATACATAGAAAACACATTCAAAAACCTACAATACCCATATCATTTCATCCACAATGCAAGAAGAAAGGCATACAAATATACAAACGAAACAAAACTAATAACATAATCCGCAATAATAAATCACATGAAAACAGATACATAATACTACCGACCAATTCTGCCACGTCCACGATCCAGAATAACCTATCCCATCTAAATCATCTTGAAATAGTCACAAACACTTCCAAAACCATTATACATATACTAAGATCTTCAAACAATAATAGCACTAATATTTCTGAAGCAGGCATTTATAAAATAAATTGCCAAAACTGTTCCTCCCAATATATTGGAGAAACAAGTAGAAGTTTGAAAAAACGCATTTATGAGCACAAAAGAGACCTCACAAAAAACAACTTAGCTAATTCAATAGTCATACATAGAAATAAATTCAACCATAATTTTGATTTTAAAAATGCTACACTCATAAAAAAAGAAAATAACTCACTCAGAAGGAAAATTCTGGAGAGTGCCGCCATAGAAAATTACCCAAATATTAATCTACGCCCAGGCTTTTTCCTTATTTCACCTTTCTTAACAAAATTAATGCTCTTACAAACAAATATGCACAACAGATTCATAAAATCGAAAGAAAATGGTTGAATACATCAACACAGATATAATGACAATATTCTCCACACGTGGCAATCACTGACGTTATTTTTCAGTTAAAAAATATGAAAATAGCGTTTCTCTACATTCCAGTTGCTAGGTACATTCTGTTTTTGTTTTTATTAGTTACTTTGTTCATTTAATTTCATTTTCGTATTTTGCTTTGATAAAGTCCACATTGGACGAAACGCGTCAGCAATTACCAGTTTTCCTATTGTCATTTTTATTCATATATATATATATATATATATATATATATATATATATATATATACCTATATTCGATGGGTGTGAAAAAAACCCTGGATAGTACAATTTCCAAATAAAAATATGTTAAACAAACTGGTATCATGGAAAAACATTTGAGAAAAAAACAAAAGACTAAAAACATCCGTATTTTGTGGAAAAAATCACCCAACACCGCAATACCTCGTCAAAAGAAAAAAAAATACCATTCGAGTAAATTAAGAAAAAAACGTACAAGTGATCAATACACTACTAAAGTGAAGTATAAAGAAAACAGTGAGCCAGAACCTACCTACTAGGGCTAGATGTTTAGGGTCGTTAAAGATTACTGAGATGAAGGTTTTAATTTTAATATTTAAGTAAATGCTCTCTTTATATATGACGGTTCCGTATAGGATACAGGTTCGATTCCTGTCGGAGGACGCATATTAAAAATTTCTCGTACATTCAGGCCGGTAAATGTTGTTAATACTGTTTATTATAAACAGATCATTTACTTAAATATTTCTGAAAATATAAATATATATATATATATATATATATATGAAAGTGCCATTAAACATTACTCAGATGAAGCTTTTAATTTGATTTTTCTTCCATTCGTACAAGTATTTTCTTTTCTTGACATAAAGTGTTTAAAAACTAGGCAATTTTTCTTTTTGTCCAAGTACTTTTAACTGGTGTTCTTATAGATATTTTTATTTAAAGATATTTTTATCTAAAGATAAGATCGCTTGAGGATGAAATGGAACTTATGTCTTTAATTTAATTACAAAATTAAATTCGGAGCTTTTAGCTTCCATTTT
>CAHIKZ030001016.1:985000-990000 GCA_903632075.3 Acanthosepion pharaonis
GCTATTTCTAGTCTATCCTCTATTACTATTCGGATCGCTATTTCTACTCTATCCTATATTACTATACGGATCGCTATATCTACTCTATCCTCTATTACTATTCGGATCGCTATTTCTAGTTTATCCTCTATTGCTATTCAGATCGCTATTTCTACTCTATCCTCTATTACTATACGGATCTCTATTTCTAGTCTATCCTCTATTACTATTCGGATCGCTATTTCTATTCTATCCTCTATTACTATTCGGATCGCAATTTCTAGTCTATCCTCTATTACTATTTGGATCGCTATTTCTAGTCTATCCTCTATTACTATTCGGATCGCTATTTCTAGTCTATCCTCTATTACTATTTGGATCGCTATTTCTAGTCTATCCTCTATTACTATTTGGATCGCTATTTCTAGTCTATCCTCTGTTGCTATTCAGATCGCAACTTCTAATCTATCCTCTATTACTATTCGGATCGCTATTTCTACTCTATCCTCTATTACTATTTGGATCGCTATTTCTAGTCTAGCCTCTATTACTATTCGGATCGCTATTTCTACTCTACCCTCTATTACTATACGGATCGCTATTTCTACTCTATCCTTTATTACTATTCAGATCGCTATTTCT
The DNA here is from genome assembly GCA_903632075.3 of Acanthosepion pharaonis. Lineage (NCBI taxonomy): Eukaryota > Metazoa > Mollusca > Cephalopoda > Sepiida > Sepiidae > Acanthosepion > Acanthosepion pharaonis. The sequence continues at coordinate 985,622 of CAHIKZ030001016.1, forward strand.
AGTCTATCTTCTATTACTATACGGATCTCTATTTCTAGTCTATCCTCTATTACTATTCGGATCGCTATTTCTATTCTGTCCTCTATTACTATTTGGATCGCTATTTCTACTCTATCCTCTATTACTATTTGGATCGCTATTTCTAGTCTATCCTCTATTGCTATTCAGATCGCAACTTCTAATCTATCCTCTATTACTATTCGGATCGCTATTTCTACTCTATCCTCTATTACTGTACGGATCGCTATTTCTAGTCTATCCTCTATTACTATTCGGATCGCTATTTCTAATCTATCCTCTATTACTATTCGGATCGCTATTTCTAGTCTATCCTCTATTACTATTTTGATCGCTATTTCTAGTCTATCCACTATTGCTCTTTGGAACGCTATTTCTAGTCTATCCTCTATTGCTATTCAGATCGCAACTTCTAATCTATCCTCTATTACTATTCGGATCGCTATTTCTAGTCTATCCTCTATTACTATTTGGATCGCTATTTCTAGTCTATCTTCTATTAGTATTCACATCACTATTTCTAGTCTATCCTCTATTACTATTCGGATCTAGTCTATTATTTCTATTCTATCCTCTATTACTATTCGGATCGCTATTTTACTAGTCTATCCTCTATTACTATTCACATCACTATTTCTAGTCTATCCTCTATTACTATTCGGATCGCTATTTCTAGTCTATCCTCTATTACTATTCGGATCGCTATTTCTACTCTATCCTATATTATTATTCGGATCGCTATTTCTACTCTATCCTCTATTACTATTTGGATCGATCGCTATTTAGATATATCCTCTATTACTATTTGGATCTAGTCTATCCTCTTTACTATTCGGATCGCTATTTCTATTCTATCCTCTATTACTATTCGATCGCTCTTTCTACTATTCTATCTATTACTATTTTGGATCGCTATTTCTAGTCTATCTTCTATTACTATTCGGATCGCTATTTCTAGTCTATCCTCTATTACTATTTGGATCGCTATTTCTAGTCTATCCTCTATTGCTATTCAGATCGCAACTTCTAATCTATCCTCTATTACTATTCGGATCGCTATTTCTACTCTATCCTCTATTACTATTTGGATCGCTATTTCTAGTCTAGCCTCTGTTACTATTCGGATCGCTATTTTCGCTATTTCTACTCTATCCTCTATTACTATACTAGTCTATTTCTATTACTATTCCTCTACTTCTAATCTATCCTCTATTCGGATCGCTATTTCTACGGATCTATCCTCTATTACTATTCGGATCGCTATTTCTACTCTATCCTCTATTACTATTTGGATCGCTATTTCTAGTCTATCCGCTATTGCTATTCAGATCGCAACTTCTAATCTATCTAATCTCTATTACTATTCGGATCGCTATTTCTACTCTATCCTCTATTACTATTTGGATCGCTATTTCTAGTCTATCTTCTTTGCTATTCAGATCGCAATTTCTAATCTATCCTCTATTACTATTCGGATCGCTATTTCTAGTCTATCCTCTATTACTATTCGGATCTCTATTTCTAGTCTATTTCCTCTATTACTATTCGGATCGCTATTTCTATATTACTCTACCCTCTATTACTATACGGATCGCTATTTCTACTATCCTTTATTACTATTCAGATCGCTATTTCTAGTCTATCTTCTATTACTATACGGATCTCTATTTCTAGTCTATCCTCTATTACTATTCGGATCGCTATTTCTATTCTGTCCTCTATTACTATTTGGATCCTCTATTTCTCAAAACTCTATCCTCTATTACTATTTGGATCGCTATTTCTAGTCTATCCTCTATTTGCTATTCAGATCTGCATTCGGATTCTAATCTATCCTCTATTACTATTCGGATCGCTATTTCTACTCTATCCTCTCGGATCGCTATTACTGTACGGATCGCTATTTCAGAGTCTATCCTCTATTACTATTCGGATCGCTATTTCTAATCTATCCTCTATTACTATTCGGATCGCTATTTCTAGTCTATCCTCTATTACTATTTTGATCGCTATTTCTAGTCTATCCACTATTGCTCTTTGGAACGCTATTTCTAGTCTATCCTCTATTGCTATTCAGATCGCAACTTCTAATCTATCCTCTATTACTATTCGGATCGCTATTTCTAGTCTATCCTCTATTACTATTTGGATCGCTATTTCTAGTCTATCTTCTATTAGTATTCACATCACTATTTCTAGTCTATCCTCTATTACTATTCGGATCGCTATTTCTATTCTATCCTCTATTACTATTCGGATCGCTATTTCTAGTCTATCCTCTATTACTATTCACATCACTATTTCTAGTCTATCCTCTATTACTATTCGGATCGCTATTTCTACTCTATCCTATATTACTATACGGATCGCTATATCTACTCTATACTCTATTACTATTCGGATCGCTATTTCTACTCTATCCTCTATTACTATTTGGATCGCTATTTCTATATCCTCTATTACTATTCGGATCGCTATTTCTATTCTATCCTCTATTACTATTCGATCGCTCTTTCTACTCTATCCTCTATTACTATTTGGATCGCTATTTCTAGTCTATCTTCTATTACTATTCGGATCGCTATTTCTAGTCTATCCTCTATTACTATTTGGATCGCTATTTCTAGTCTATCCTCTATTGCTATTCAGATCGCAACTTCTAATGTATCCTCTATTACTATTCGGATCGCTATTTCTACTCTATCCTCTATTACTATTTGGATCGCTATTTCTAGTCTAGCCTCTGTTACTATTCGGATCGCTATTTCTACTCTATCCTCTATTACTATACGGATCGCTATTTCTACTCTATCCTCTATTACTATTCGGATCGCTATTTCTACTCTATCCTCTATTACTATTTGGATCGCTATTTCTAGTCTATCCGCTATTGCTATTCAGATCGCAACTTCTAATCTATCCTCTATTACTATTCGGATCGCTATTTCTACTCTATCCTCTATTACTGTACGGATCGCTATTTCTAGTCTATCCTCTTTTGCTATTCAGATCGCAACTTCTAATCTATCCTCTATTACTATTCGGATCGCTATTTCTAGTCTATCCTCTATTACTATTCGGATCTCTATTTCTAGTCTATCCTCTATTACTATTCGGATCGCTATTTCTACTCTATCCTCTATTACTATACGGATCTCTATTTCTAGTCTATCCTCTATTACTATTCGGATCGCTATTTCTATTCTATCCTCTATTACTATTCGGATCGCTATTTCTAGTCTATCCTCTATTACTATTTGGATCGCTATTTCTAGTCTATCTTCTATTACTATTCGGATCGCTATTTCTAGTCTATCCTCTATTACTATTTGGATCGCTATTTCTAGTCTATCCTCTATTGCTATTCAGATCGCAACTTCTAATCTATCCTCTATTACTATTCGGATCGCTATTTCTACTCTATCCTCTATTACTATTTGGATCGCTATTTCTAATCTAGCCTCTGTTACTATTCGGATCGCTATTTCTACTCTATCCTCTATTACTATACGGATCGCTATTTCTACTCTATCCTCTATTACTATTCGGATCGCTATTTCTACTCTATCCTCTATTACTATTTGGATCGCTATTTCTAGTCTATCCGCTATTGCTATTCAGATCGCAACTTCTAATCTATCCTCTATTACTATTCGGATCGCTATTTCTACTCTATCCTCTATTACTGTACGGATCGCTATTTCTAGTCTATCCTCTTTTGCTATTCAGATCGCAACTTCTAATATATCCTCTATTACTATTCGGATCGCTATTTCTACTCTATCCTCTATTACTATTCAGATCGCTATTTCTAGTCTATCCTCTATTACTATACGGATCTCTATTTCTAGTCTATTCTTTATTACTATTCGGATCGCTATTTCTATTCTATCCTCTATTACTATTCGGATCGCTATTTCTACTCTATCCTCTATTACTATTTGGATCACTATTTCTAGTCTATCCTCTATTGCTATTCAGATCGCAACTTCAAATCTATCCTCTATTACTATTCGGATCGCTATTTCTACTCTATCCTCTATTACTGTACGGATCGCTATTTCTACTCTATCCTCTATTACTGTACGGATCGCTATTTCTAGTCTAGCCTCTATTACTTTACGGATCTCTATTTCTAGTCTATCCTCTATTACTATTCGGATCGCTATTTCTACTCTATCCTCTATTACTATTCGGATCGCTATTTCTAGTCTATCCTCTATTACTATACGGACCGCTATTCGGATTACAGTTCGATCGATTATTATGGACCAAGTACTATTAGTACGAGTGATATTCAAAGGCGTCTGACACCAATATTTTTCAACGGCGTTATTGTAGTTGTACCTGCGATTACAAAG
>CAHIKZ030001016.1:995000-1002500 GCA_903632075.3 Acanthosepion pharaonis
TAGTGAAGCTGTAATAATAATGAATTCTTGGTTAAATAATAATAAAATAAATAATAAAACAAATTAAATAATAAAACAAATAACAATCATGCTCTTTTTAAAATTCGCTCAAACTTTGCACGTTGCATGCGCATTAATCGAGACAAGTAAAACTTCGGCGCATGACTACTCGAGACAAACGTATGTAAACAACGCCGGTAATGGCTGGCGTGCTGTAGCCGCGGCGCGAATGAGTCCGAAATTTTATTGTCCATAACTCCGAAACGGTATATTTTAGCAGAATTTCATTGCTATTTTCGAATTAAGCATGTAAATTTACACCTAAATGTAACTATTCGGGAAATTTTTTTTTAATTAGAAACTGAGCGCGGGGCTTGAACTGCAAATTGCCCAAAGAGACAGCTGAAATCTCTAGGTCACATAATAAGGAAAGGATGCTTGGAAAATATGACACTGACATGATCTATTGAAAGTAGAAGGAACAGAGAGAAAAAAAAAACAGTGCATAACCCCTGCCTAACGAGTTCGTACAAATGGATGGCAGAAACGGGCTCAGGAGCGATTACAAAAGACAAAGTTTACTAAGAGTTGCAAAGGACAGGAAATTGTGGAGAACCATGATCGCCAAGATCATGAAGAATTTCCAATGTCATCACTTCTCGACTCTATATATATATGCCAATGACACAACTCTCTACAGATGTCTGAATGGTAATTAGCAATTGATCTTGAAAATGACTATCGATCTGTTGTTAACTGGGGCAAGAAAAGGCTTGTTAATTTTAACGCTTTCAAAACTTAACTGCTCTCTTTTGATCATTTTTGCCTTAATCGCCATGGTTAACACTAAGCCCCAAAAGAGTAATTCCTCCATTTAAAATATTGATTGAACTTTACTACAAATATTTTCATGGCAACTGCACTAACGAGCTACTTTCACTGGTACCCCAACTACATGCATTTAAACGTGCTACTAGGTTGGCATTTCGGTCCCACACTTTCAGTGTCGAAACAGTTAAATGCAGCCGTCTCTTCTACTCCAACAGCTTCTTTTCTCGCAATTCGCAACAGTAGATCCCATTTCCTCTTACTTGCTTCCCTGATAGCTATAATCTTCAAATATTCAAATGAATTGTCAATCGATATCTTCTGTTGCCGTGATCCCGATCCTTCTTTATATTCTTCTCTCAAACACCTCTCTTTACTCTTGCTCTCACTCTCTGTAACCCCTTGCGTGCTAGTGGCACTCCCGCCTTGCTTGGGGCGAAATGCTTGGAAAAAAAAAAGTCATCTGTTTTTTTATAAGACTGTTTTAAGTTGGATTCTGTAAAAGCTTCTTTTGGACAAATGTATTTATCTTTTGTTTGCTAAATCATCAGTTTTATTATGAGATTAGTTTTAGTCTGTTACTTCCTTGGTAGGCGATCCAGTGAACCTGTTCCAGATGAATCCAGGCTCCTATATTAATGGACCTTTTGTACGGGTTTACCAGCGGACATTTGTGTCTTTGAATTGTGGCAGCTGCCACGATATAAAGCAGTTTTTGCTTCCTTAACTCGAGAAGGAATGGTAATTATTTTCTATTGTTAATCTGTTTATTTTTTTAATATTTTTTTAATTTCCTTGCATTTTTATTGGCTAAATATTTCGATTTCGTCGAATTTAAACTGAATTGTTCTTTAATTACTTAGACCCCGAGGAGTGGTTAGAGGAAGTCTTTTCGGTCCGGACAACATCCGGTGACAGAAAGAACCCCAGGCCAAAAGTAAGAAGAGAAAAGAAAGATAGGCGAGTATGGCAAATAGAAAGAAAGAAAGAAAGAAAGAAAGAAAGAAAGAAAGACTCCAAATAGAAAGAACAAAGAAAAAGAGAAACAAATATGATTACTGTAAATAGACAAACTTACAGAAAAGAAAGAAAGGAAAAAGAAAAAAGAAAGAAAGAAAGAAGGAAAGGCTCCAAATAGAAAAAAAAGAGACAGATGAACAAATACGATTACTGTAAATAGACAAACGTACATACATACATACATACATACAGAAAGAAAGAAAGAAAGACTCCAAATACAACAGAAAAAGAAATAGAGAAACAAATACGATTACTGTAAATAGACAAAGATACAGAAAGAAAGAAAGAAAGAAAGAAAGAAAGAAAAAAAGAAAGAAAAAATAAAGAAAAAAAGAAAGAACGAAAGACTCCAGATAGAAAGAACAAAGAAACAGAAAAATAAATATGATTACTGTAAATAGACAAACATACAGAAAAGAAAGAAAGAAAAAAGAAAGAAAGACTCCAAATAGAAAAGAAAATGAAATAAAGAAACAAATACGATTACTGTAAATAGACAAACATATATACATACATACATACATACGTACAGAAAGAAAGAAAGAAAGAAAGAAAGAAAGAAAGAAAGAAAGAAAGACTCCAGATAGAAAAGAAAATGAAACAGAGAAACAAATAAAATATTGAAAATCGAAAGAAAGAAACTAGGGCAGAACTAAAACAAACTAGCAAAAGCAAATGAACAAAAACAGACGAGGACTAAAATAAAAAAAAGAAGCAAAGATTGCAAATAAAAAGAAAAGAGAAACAGAAAAAGAAAGATGGTTTCTCTAAATAGAAAGAGAAAGAAAAAAAAAGACAAAAAGATTGCGAATAGAAAGAAAAAAGAAACAAACAGAAAACTGATTTCTCTAAATAAAAAGAAAGAAAGAAGCAAAATAGAATATTCAAAGCATTTTTTTTCTCAAAAAGTCTAAACCGGAAATGAAGGGAGATTACTTCATACAAAATGAAGACAAATACAGGCTAATTTACTCAAATGCCCCCATTTTTTATATTTATTCTTTCATTTTTATCGGATCCACGCCATTAATCCCCATTAATATTCTTTGTTTGAACAATTAGGGACTCGTTCAAGTGAATTATGCTTATTTAATCAGTTATTTGTCAGAAAAAGCATGTTTCGATCTAAACCTTTGAGAAAATGAATATGCCGCCTGTCATAGAGCAAAGAATCTTCGACAACAACTCGCTCATACACACCACCTGGAACTCGAAAACCGCAATTCTTTGCATGATTTTATCAGAATGAAGAGCAGTTGATCTCTTGCGTCGTTGACTGCATAGCTTCAAATTTTAGTTGCAATATTTCGAATCCTGGCCAAGTACATTGCACTCACTTTTGCACAAATACACATTGGAAATGTTAGCAACCAGTCTAGGAGAAAGATGCCTCTAAATTCGAAACCGGTTATGTGAAGTGCATCCACAGAAAATATTATAGAGGTCAAAGTTGGTAGAGTTACGGGCTTGTGGGCTCTATGATCTTGACTGAGGTCAAATAAAAGAAAATCATACCTTGAGATAGATAGATAGATAGATAGATAGATAGATAGAGATGGTTGTCTTGAAAATAAATAAGCAGATAAAGAAAAGAAAAACAAACAATGAATAGATAGATAGATAGATAGATAGATAGATAGATAGATAGATAGATAGATAGATATGATTAAACTTGAAAATAAATAAGTAGATAAAGAAAAGAAAAAGAAAAGAATAGATAGATAGATAGATAGATAGATAGATAGATAGATAGATAGATAGATAGATATGATTAAATTTGAAAATAAATAAGTTGATAAAGAAAAGAAAAAGAAAAGGAAACAATAGATAGATAGATAGATAGATAGATAGATAGATAGATAGATATGATTAAACTTGAAAATAAATAAGTATATAAAGAAAAGAAAAAGAAAAGGAAACAATAGCTAGCTAGCTAGCTAGCTAGCTAGATAGATAGATAGATAGATATGATTAAACTTGAAAATAAATAAGTTGATAAAGAAAAGAAGAGACGATAGATAGATCGATAGATAGATTTCAAACTGTAATTAATTTTTTATACTCGTTTTGACAGCTATGAACATGCAATGTCACAGCATCAGGATATATTAGAAACTTTGAATCACATAATATCGCCACCTGTTCATACATATAACTAAATTGAGTTATACTTCAGTCGGCTCTATTTGCTTCAACGCCTGTCTCTATGCCATGTGTCACTTTGTCATATATATGTAACGAAGAAAAAGAAAGCAGGAAGAAAGAAAAAAGAAAGAAATACGAACGACAGGAAACATCTGAAAAGATACAATATATACATCAACCTGAACATGTGTTCGAACTTTACTTGCAATGATTAACGAAACGGACTTGAGATTTATCCAATCAATAATGGCATTTAATCGATAATGGTATTAATCGATAATGGCATTTTAAAAAAATTTAGTAATATTTTAAAGATCAGTTATTTGTTAAGTATGTTCTTTTTAAATGATTTTATTTTTATGCAGATCATCCAATTATGACATTTAGGATTTAATTTTGCCTACTCATTACTTTTCTTTAAGGGAGCATATAAACTTGCTTTCGACGCAAGGTCATATGATTATCTTCAATTCCAAAAGGCTATATCATATGGATAAATAGATAAACATTGCCTCAATGTATGATATGGCCTGAAGATTATGTTTAAGCATGAAACAGACTGTCACCGCTGAGTTTTGACCGCAATGTTGACCTATTTACATAAGCAGCGAGCATTTTTTCTGCATCTTTACACACATAGCGTATATATGACTTCCACTTGCGATATGAAGTGAGTTTAAAGCAAAATATCCTCCCCAAGGGACATTCATCAATCATATGTATGTATATATATATATATATATATATATATATATATATATATATAAAATTCAATTTGTAGGTCTGATGAATTGGATCGTGATTACGATTCCAAAGTAATAAATTATAACCATGGAATAAGTGTTTGTGCCTTATATATATATATATATATATATATATATATATATATATATATATATATATATACAGTCGATCTAACCATGCTGATATATATATATATATATATATATATATATATATATATATATATATATATGTGTGTGTGTGTGTGTGTATACAGTAGTAGATGTTGATATATATATATATATATATATATATATATATATATGGCAGGTTGTTGTTGATGATGAGGTTTGCAGTTTTAACTTTTTACAGTTGATCTTGCAGGTCAGTTATTGTTGTTGACGATATATATATATATATATATATATATATATATATATATATATATATATATATAAACTCAAAACACAGCACATATGGCGACTGCATTTAAGCATGATCCCCATATCGACTTTATACAAATATATATAACTGTTTTGTCTCGAAATTTCAAAAACCGTTTAAAAATCGTGATAGCATGACTTAATTTTAGGAATTTTATAACCATGTTAATAACCCTACTCAACACATAGAGAGGCGAATGAACTTAGTGTTAAAAGGATGAGTGTTTAATATCCCTGCCCGTTAAGTTCTCGAGCCACATTATTATGGTATCACTAGGTAAATGGATGCGGGCTCAAGTCTTGTCGGCCATTTCCCGTTTCTTCTCCTTTCCAACAATCTAATAAAATGGGAGAAAACAAAAATCATGTCAAAACATTGTGTCAGTCCCACTATGAGCTCCCAGTTGAGCAATGGTGAGACGAAAAAGATCATTCAGACCTTCAGTAATGGCTCCATTCTTCAAAGTTCATATATATATATATATATATATATATATATATATATCCGAATGTAATGAGGACGAAAATAGAGAAAATAGAGTCTGTCTATATTGGAAAATTCGAAAACTTAAGTAATCAGCACATATGCTAGGGCACAAAAATCTCCTGAGCCGACCAAGCATAGAAATAAATACAAAACGGGAGCCATTAGTCCGAATAATGTAAATACAGGACGAAAATAATATATAAATTCTAAGGTTCACAGCATTAATTCAAAAGAGGGATCAATACCGATAGTAGTGCTATAATTATTATAATTTTTTCATATAGACAAAAACAATTTACTCAATACAATGATTCAGCTTCGTTTCAGTGCATTTAAAATTGCACTTCAACTGGTGAGAACCAAAATTTTGGTTCTCATCAAGTATCTGTCTTTCTGAGATGACATATTGTAATTATTTACATTATTTCTGAGATGACGTATTGTAATTATTTACATTATTTAAATTGCACTTCCACTGGTGAGAACCAAAATTTTGGTTTTCCCCAGTCGAAGTGCAATTTTAAATGCACTGAAACTAAGTTGCAGCTTTGTAGTGAGTAAATTGTTTTGTCTGTATGAAAAAATTATAATATGTATGTGTGTTTGTGTTTGTGTGAAACGTCGTGGACATGACAATAACGATGAGGACAACAATCCTAACAATTTAAATAATGTAAATAATTACAATATGTCATCTCAGAAATATAGACAGCTACTGTAGTAAGTGTTTGCAAATCTGTTGCACCCTGCTGAAGCATTTCCAAGTGATTTTGGGACCAATTTAACCGTTATCACTCTGTGTATCTCTCCTCTCGTATCCCGGAGACAAGGTGGACAATCTCCTCAATGATGATGAAGAGGCTTGAAGCAACAGAAATGTGGCTCTACAGAAACATGCTGAGGATACCAAAGACCGAACATGTGAGCAACGACGAGACTTTGGAGAGAATGGAAACAAAGAGGAAAATTATACTTAACATCAAGAAGAGACAGTTGAAATTTCTGGGGCACAGGGGGCTTGGAAAATCTGATACTCACAGGACAGTTTGATGGGCTTGAGTAAATGGATGGCAGAACAAGATTTGGGAAAAATAACAAGACAAAACTTATTAAGAATTACAAGAGACAGGAAGATGTGGAGTGCCATGATCGCCGACATGAAAGAAGATGAAGATGTGACTTTATTTGCTGTACAAAATGTCACTGAATGTCACTGCCACTGAAGAGTTATCTGATTCCTGAATAATAGTTTGAATTTCATAGTTGTGATGTCATATCCTTCTATGGCAACAGAAAACATTGAGTTAGATTAACAGTACTGGTACAGCAATTGAGAAGAACTGAAAAAGAATGCAGTGGAAAGGCAATTAATATGAATAATGCAGGGTGCGAAAATTAAAGAGGACTGCAAGAACGAAAAATAGATTTGGCTTCTATTTTGTTTTAATGAAACAAAATTCTGTAAAAATCAAAATCGAAAAACAATAACCAAAGAAAATAAATAAAATTAAAGAACAACAAGGCATTGTCCGAATTACGAGTCAGCACGAACTATTTTCCTTATCAGATGACCGATACAAACGCTGAATTGGAAACTTAATAACCTTTAATTTCAAAGACAAATTATCTCAAATTTGAAACAAAGCACGCACTCAATGCTTTAGTCCATTCTCTCTTTCTTTCGTTGCCGTTTATTCTCTCTGTCTGTCTATCTCTCTCTGCTTTATTTCTAGCTGACACACACACACGCGCATGCGCGCACATCAACACGCAAATTCGATTTGACACAAATTGCTTTTACAAAGAAACGGGAAATATTCAGGCGTAGGTGGATAGAGAAATTTAAAAGAAAAA